>BKZX01027206.1:0-31225 GCA_014362285.1 Fagus crenata
GCGCATTGGGAGAGTAAGGATAATCAGTTGTTGTATTGTCCAACTCATCACTCACCAGGTCTTTCTCTTTTCGTAATTTCTATTTTCTTTTTAAATAAAATTATGAAATTCATAACCCAATCCTTCAATCTGTTTCATCGTTTCTGGAATTCTTTAATAAAGAAACAATAGAATCAGTACCCTATTGCAAAGCTTTGCACTTCCTTATCTCATGCGAAGATAGGCCAACAGAAAGTGTCGTCAAAGTGTTTGACAAAATGCTTGAGACAAACTGAAAGGTGGCTTGGGCTTGGACTTGGACTTGGACTTGGACGCAAAGATTTGGGTTTCAAGAGTCATACAATTGGTTTTAGGTGACTGAATATTTTCGTAATAATTTGGAAATTATTATTGAACTGATTTATTGTCATGGAACCAATATAGAAAAATAATGACAGAGAATTCTAATCCCCCCTTATATTCTGTTTTGATGATGATATGCGGTATAGAATTCTAATCTCCTCCCCCTTTATTCTATTTGATGAATTGGGGTTTATATGGTTTGGTAGATTGGATGTAAAAATGTCATTTTGAAAGGTGTTCTATGCTTTTCTCTCATGTTGTTTTACTGTCTGCACTTATAATATCATCCTTTTGTTATTTTTTAGTTGTTAGGCTCTCCTGTAATTTTGTCACGGAATAGATATATACACCCTACTTGATTTAGCTACATTGGCAATAACCTTATGGGTTATTTATAGAAATTTCCAGTTCTGTAAAACTGATATTTGCATTTTTACGCATGTGTTAAGTCTCCTTTGAACTATTAAGTTAGTTTACAACTTGGTCTAGGTTCTAGGGTAAACGTAATGAAGCAAAGTTTATTTATTTATTTTGTCAGCTCAAAAGAGATTGCCACATATGTGTAGAAATACAACTTATGTCCAAATGAATTCAAGATAGATAAGAAATTTGTAAGTAAGTAAATTCTGTACATATGTTCCAATATCTTATTTCTTACAAAGCAGGGCCCAACAAAAAATAGCCATGACAACAAGCAACAAGGGGCTGAAAACTAAGACAGAGAGGATATGAAATTCTTTGGTTCCTTCAATTAGGTTAACCACCAGCTGACCACATGCACCACTTATATCCCGACACATTTGCTCACTAACTGCTGCCCTGATGTTATAGGTACCCCAATAATTTTTTGAAATCTTGATACCTCTCCTTGCTTCTGGTTTGAAAATTAACTCAAAGCACCAATTAGATTGTAAGGTATTCACTGGAGGGCTAATCCCCCCTTATAATTTTGTTTAAGTATAACTTGAATAATTGAAGGCATTTTATTCAAGTATACTGGACTGTTTACAGAGTTGCAGCACGTACCATAAATCTCTAAAGCAACATGTTACTGGAGTAGGATCATGTTCAAGGGAAGAGTTGAGAAGGCCATTGAGATTTGGTGGTATATCTTTAGATTAAATGTAGTGAGTGTCAGTTTTATTTGTATCATTTTATAGGAGACAAATTGGTGGGACGGATACTATTTGGTTAGTTCTTGAGAAGATGCAAGACTTGACAGCTAATGGAAGAGCTAGAGCTCTTTAGAGCCCTAATGCTTTTAAATCAGAAAATCTTTTTTTCTTGGTTGCATTTAATTTGGTAAGCTTTCAGCTGAAAAACTTTTTGAGTTTTGACCATTTCAACTCCTTTTCACCTCATTTTGCATAGATTTGTTAGAGAACAACATGTTGCAGAGATGCTTCCTTTATGGGGCACAATATGTAGCATTCTGTTGTGCCCTCTATCTATTATAAATTTCTTCTCTTATATGTTTTTTATTTTTTATTTTCCGGGAGCAGAATATACCACACGCTTTTGCCCAGAAATATCTCAAAGAGATGCGTCTTGATATTATCCTTCGGGTTCCTGATGGGAGTACTTGGCCTGTTCAGTACATTTTCAGGACAGTTAAAGGACATATAAGAGCTGAAATCAATAAAGGTTGGAGAGCATTCTCACTGGACAATAGTTTGAAAGTAGGTGATGTTTGCGTCTTTGAGTCTATTAAGGGAGTTAAAGTTTCATTTATAGTTAAGATCTTCCGAGCAGCTGAAGATGCAAATTGCTTTCTATCTCCAGGTTAGAAATCTTTTAAGTAATTGAAGTCAATGGCTTATAATTGGCTTACATTACTGCATATTTTTTATTTTGTTTTCGTGATCAGCTCATGGGAGAGCCAAAGCAGTTGAATCGAACCAAAGCTTAAAAAATAAAATTGAGCTAATTTTGGTAGGAATTGTGAGAGTTCTAGGAGAAGTAAAACCTTGCAAACCTTTGAGAACAGAGTTCTCAGGATGCCAGGAAATAGTGTAATTACTCATCTTTTAGTTTATTCAATGCAGGCACTGGTGGTCAGGTTACTCAGAGGCCTTCATCTTCAAGGGCTTCTACAGCTCTTGGCGCTGCCCGCAAATTCATCTCAGAGAATCCTTTCTTTACCATCTGTATAACCTCAGATCATTTGAAGTGTGTTACGGTAGGGTCATGAACAACATTTGCACAGAGCCATGTAAATTACCCATCTATTTGTCTCTATCATTGATTTGCTTACTCTGGAAAAGAATGTAAATTACCTTTTACCAAGAGAGTATGGATGAGTAGTGACTGCAAGCTATTGTTGGTTAGTTGGATTTGCAAGCTTGTGAAGACTAAAACAATATCAACTTTGGTAGAAGGAAATCAAATTAGATTGTCACGTCATTATGAAAAATAGAATCAAATCACTAACATCTATATAATGTCCTGCAATGAACATAAAATATAATAATATTATTGCCTGAAAACTGTTTTTTCATACAAATGGGTTCTATACTGATTATTTTAAGTATTATTTTTGCGCAGGCTGTACCCCGTGCCTTTGTGAGGAAACACTTTCCAAAAGAAGGCTCTATCAAGAAGTATACAGAATGAAGTGCACACACAGTGATGCTCCAGGTTGCAAACTGATCGTGGCCTGTGAAGTTGATACTTTATCCACATTCAGATAAGTTCTCTGCTGGATGGTCTGCATTTATCAGGGATAATACTTTGAGAGTAGGAGATGTTTGCATCTTTGAGCTGATTAAGAGGGATGATGTAGTGCTCAAAGTCAACATTTTTAGATGCCTCACTTAAGTGGTTGTTAACATTGCATTGTAATGAAAAGTTTAGATATGTCTCATTGCATTGTTAACATTGCATTCTCAAGCTACTGGGCTACAAAAATTTAAATTATTGGCTTTTTCTTCTTAGACCCATGAAATCTCATGCCCAATATACCATTTGTAATTCTTTATTTTATCAATAAATTTCTATCTCATCATTCAAATATATATATATATATATATATTAGGAACAAATAATCCACCAAAATTGCGGTTTATCCGCCTCAAATTGCTTGCAATACTGGTGGATACATGCAATATTAACAACTACTAAAAAGCAAAACCATCAGGTTTATAGATGACATCATCTTTTTTATAATCGTGTTCTTATGTGGTACAAAAATACATGCATCCATCTTTTTGTGTGGTTATCCACTTGCATTTGTTCATTAACTTTATATTAAACTTTAGTTACCTCCTCTTAGCACAAATCCTTCATATGGGATGGGTTATTCTATTACTAGGTTACTTCAATTCCATATTGTTAGGAAGTTTTATTTGGGCCTAAATGCTTCTAAATTCATGCGGTCCATATGTTTGTATTGTTTTTTTTTTTTTTTAATTATTTTTTTTTTAATAAAGCCTAATACACAAGCATTTTCCCTTTTGCAACTTGGATTGGCAACCATAATGATTTCCTGCCCAACACTAATGCCCATATCTCTTTTTTAATGAGAAGGGTTGGGTTAAAATATCACCCTATGATGCCGCATTGGTCAAAGCTTGGGAAGATAAGGATGAGATGCATGATTCATAAAATATCACCCTAAAGACTTTTAAGAGAAACCAATTGCTTTTGTCTATAGGGTTGTTGCTCTTAAAAGTTGTGTAAAGTACCTCTACCTTTTAAAAAAAAAACTAAAGCACCTCTGCTTCCAATGCACATAAGACATGTGCAAACACATATACTTTTATTTTGAGATATATATTAATTTTATCATGTGTTTGCTTTTGTATAATGATTTTCATATGTTCTATTCTTATTTTGTGCATGTGTTATGTATATTCATTTCCCATACTCACTATCTGCAGCCTAATACTTTAGTCTATTAGGTTGAAAGTGAAATTGAGGAAGTATATAGTTTGGAATTAAATTGTTGCACAAATCTGTATATTAAATAAATAATTGAATAATCAAGTTCTAATTTTTCTTTTCTTTTTTTATTGATGTTTGCATTTAGTGGCAGGAAAGCATCTTCAAGTGATTTTTTTCTTTTTCTCAAAAAAAAAAAAAAAAAGTGATTTTTTTCTTGAGAGTAGATACTATATAAGTATATATAGACTCTTTTGGATACTAATTAAATTATTACATTTAACTTCAAACTATGACATTCATTTTCTCACTGAAGTGACATACAAGCACGAGTTAGCGTTACTAAGATTTATTCCGTGCATCGCACGGGTTGGCGACTAGTGAGTATTAATTCAGCAAGATAAGTAACAAATTGATAAAATAAGTCAGTTTACTTTAGACAAGTCAAGATTTCCTTTAGAACATTCAACCTCTCTCTTATACTCAAAACATACCAAATTAATATATTAATTAATGGGCAACTAAAATATTTATTCTGAAAATAATATTCTTTTAGATTAAATTGCTTTGTACTTGAAGGATTAATAAACCCATTATTTATTTATGCTTGTTTAAGCTTTATTATTTGGACAAAACTTAGATACAGTACCTTATATTGTGTGCGTTAGGTACCCTTAATAAAATTAGGCTAAAATGCATAATCACCCCCTGGGGTTTGGCTCAGTTGCAAACAGACTCCCTGGGGTTTTGATTTTGCAATATAACCACCTGGGGTTTTTAAATTGGTGAAATTGAACCCTCTAAGTATATTTTTTGTCAATTTTGCTAACAAAATTTGTCACATGCATTGCACTTGGGTTTATAATAATGAATTTTTTTTATCATAAAGTGGTCATATGCAATGCATATGACAAATTTTGTTAGCAAAATTAACAAAAAATATACTTAGAGGGGTCAATTTCACCAATTTAAAAACCTCATGTGGTTATATTGCAAAATCAAAACCCAGGGGGTCTGTTTGCAACTGAGCCAAACTCCAGGGGGTGATTATGCAATTTGGCCATAAAATTATAACATGTGGCTACTTAACTTTTCAAGTTAAACGACGTTACTATTTTTTTTCTCTCTCATCTGTACTCAGTCTCTCACTCGGCTTCTCTCTCTCTCATCTTAGGCTCTCAGCTTCTCTCTCATCTCTCGTCACAGCCACCATCATCAACAACAACACCACCACCACCACCCCCAAGAACAACAACAACACCACCACCACCCCCAACAATAACAATAACAGCAAAACCAAAATCTAATAAACAAAAAACCAAGCAAAATCTAAGAAACAAAATCAACAGCTAAGACCCATGGAGGGAAGATCCGAGAGCCACGCCGTGGGTTTTATCGCTGCCCTTCATGGGTTTCTTCCCCGCCGTTTTGCAGAGGTTCTGCCTCACCGATGAAGATGGAGGAGATGGAGGGAAGGGTTAGGGTTAGGTCGAAGCAAAAACCCATGTGGCGATTCTCGATGCGTTCGGCATCGTCGGCGAGGAGGGGCGAAAGTAGATCTGGATTTTTCTTAAATTATGTTTTTGGTTTTTTTTTGTTTTTTTTTTTTTTTCTTTGATTTTGGTTTGTTGTTGTTGTTGATGGTAGTGGTGGTGGTGGTGGTGGTGGTGTTGATGATGGTGATGGCTATGATGAGAGATGAGAGAGAAGCTAAGATGAGAAAGAGAGAGAAGGGTGGTGGTGGTGGTGTTGTTGATGATGGTGGTGATGGCTGTGATGAGAGATGAGAGAAGCTAAGAGCCCGAGATGAGAGAGAAAGAGAAGCCGAGTGAGAGACTGAGTACAGATGAGAAAAAAAAAAAAAAAGTAACGCCGTTTAACTTAAAAAGTTAAGTAATCACGTGTCATAATTTTATTGAGGGTACCTAACGCACATAACGTAAAGTACTGTATCTAAGTTTTGCCCTTATTATTTTATTTGTCTAATAAAAGTTACGAAAATACATTTGAAAGTTGTTTAAATTTCTTTATATATCACTTTTAGTTACTTTTGCTATTTTTTTACAAATTTAATCCATTTATTTGTATTTCAATTAATTACTAAATTAATTATGACATTATCATGGTTCATCCTCCATTCTGACCTAAAAAACTTGTCGTTCTAAAACCTTGAACCTTTGCTTTTTCTGGTTCTTTAACGGTTCAGTTTTTAAAACATTGCTTGTTACAATGGTTTGTAATAATATTTTCTAATATCCATTAATGACATATTTAGGATTTTCTAAATCAATATTCTTTTGGTAGGTATTTTTATGTAGAAAGGGTGTCATTTGTGAATATGCTTATGTAACTCACCAATCAATATATATATACATACACACACATATATCTTTCCTTTATTTATTTATTATTTTTTTTTTTTTAATTTAGTTATTTATGAATACACAAAGGTGTTTTTGAGGTCTAACATAAGAACTAATATCATACATCTGCAGGCTGTAAGCTAGTGTTAAAATAATCTTACAACGTTTCCTGCTCACTATGAGACAATTCAACAAACATTTAGTCACATGTAAAAACCATAGCCAGGAATACACAACTTCGCATTGGAAACAATGAGATCTACTTCTTGCAGGAATACTGAACATGTGATATACTTCCGAGAATCAACACGCTGAAGCAGAGTAGACAAGTCCATAGGGTTCTGGATGCACATACAAATTGATGTTTACAATTGTATGTGGTCCAACACCTCCACTTAACTGCTTGTTTTAGCTTTTAAAATTGATTTCCATTAGATGCATGCTGCTGTGTTACTGTACAATTACTACCTCAGAAAACAGCATCCACAGCTGGAAGTTTTGGGTTTTGAGGCCTTTTGCAAGCTGCCTGTAGTCCTGAGACCGCCTTTGTTGGCGCATTTGAAGCTCATGCAAAGATCTGATGATACTGAATTGGATGACTTGGAGAAACAGCTTTCAGAAACAGAGAAAGGAGTCATGGAAGCCTGTGATATATCTACAAGTTTGGCTGCATCAAAAGATGTCCCAAACATCGAAGGATGGCCTATATCTAAAGTTGCAGTTCTCTTGGTTGACTCCAAGAGGGAGAACTTCATCTTGCGATTCAGTTCCATCACAGAGGGAGTTTGGTCACTAATTGAAAAAGATGTAGATATCTCCAACATCACATCAGAAGGTGTGGTGGACGCAAAACAGGCGAACACAAAGGAAAGATTCATTAGAAAACCATCAAAAGATGAATCGAGTGTCAATGAATCTAGTTTGCTCCAGCTTTCATATTTAGCTGTTAAGGAATCAACAGGTATGCTATCTTCCTTGTACAGTACACAGGTAGATGAATAAAGTGTTAATTTTTGACACTGCAGTGAAACATTCTTAATTTCTGTTAAATGAATTTACTTATGGTAATGGTAATATTACTATTTATTTAAAATTCAAATGTTGTTGTCTGTGAACATGTGATCATTCATTATTTTTATATTTACATATAGCTGTATGGGATTTGCCCACCTTTGTTTTTATTCTATTATGGGTGACATGGGATTAGAACCTCACAGGCCACAATCATCTCCTTGAATTCATTTTTGTATCTTGTAGATCTGTTCTCATTCACCAAAATTGATCTTACTGTGGCAGTTAAAACAATCTTGGCCAAATCATATTTACTCCAACCCTGGTTCTCCTTATAAAGAAGACCAAACAATGCCATTGAGCTACAAGGCTCTTGGTGCATATCTAATAAGGAAATTAATGATATTTGGTATGAGTTACCTATTAATCATTTTTCAATTATTTGTTGATAGAAGGGTGGAAGGTGAACATTGTTAGTCTTATAAGGACGTTGTTTATTATATATTTTTTGATAAATAACAAAAGCTTTATTAAAAATAAATGACCGCAGCCCTGAACATGAAAGCTTTATTAGAAACTCTTTTCAAATGGACCGGCCACATGAAAGCTTCTGAACATCTCCATAATATCCCTTTTAAGGACACACCAGCAAGTTTGGGAAAAAGCCATAGGAAAACCATCCAGCCCTGGATGTTTATTTTAGTACTATTCATGCATCGATGTTTTAATGTAAAATTTTCCAAGTGTAAGAATGAGGGGTGAATCCTGAAAACTGTTGGGAAAGTGCCTCAAATTCCTATGTTGATTAGGAAAACTAATTGAGTTTCCTTAGTGAAGAAGGAAAACTAATTAGATAATTTCTTGGTTTGCTTGATGTGGAAGAAAATGTGAGTCTTTGGTGTGGAAGAAAAGACTATTCCTTGGTGTGGAAGAAAAGGTGAGTCCTTGGTGTGAAAGGAAAGACTATTCTTTGGTGTGTAAGGAAAGTCTATTCTTTATTAAAGAATTAATGTTTTCCTTGCCCACTAAGTAATAGAATTGAAGTCTTATAAATAGACTATGTTACCAAGTATTTGGGGGCCTGGGAGCCATAGGGGGCTCTCTCCTATAGAGAGAGAGAGTGCGGCTACAAGGTGGCTTGGTGTGCCCTAGGGGGTTCTCCCCTATAGAGAGAGAGTTTGGCTATAAGGAGGCTTGGAGCCCTAGGGGGCCATCCCCTATAGCGAGAAAAGAAGAAAGAGCACTATGAGAAGAGTGTAGCTTGAAGGAGGCTTTGGCCCAAGGGTTCCTCCCCTATAGAGAGATGAAAAAGCACCAGGTGAAGAGTGCAAGTTGAAGAAGGCTTTGGCCTAGGATTCCTCCCTGCAGGGAGAAGCGAAAGGTTTGGGTATTCTCTGAGGAGAAAGAACACCTTGAGAAGAGTGCAAGTTGAAGAAGGCTTTGGCCTAGGATTCCTTGCTGCGGGGAGAAGCGAAAGGTTTTGGGTATTCTCTTAGGAGAAAGAGCATCTTGAGAAGAGTGCAAGTTGAAGAAGGCTTTGGCCTAGGATTCCTCCCTGTGGGGAGAAGAGAAAGATTTGGGTATTCTCTGAAGTTTATGGGTTAGCGTACAAATCAAGGAGAATTTGTGACGCTTGTATTAATGTAGAGAAGTATCACAGATATATTTGGGGTTTCCTCTAGAGAGTTTGTTAAGTGTTAATTCCTAGAGAGGGTATTATTGTATTTGGTGAGTACCTCAGGTTAGGCGTTAACTTGAGAAGAACTATTATAATTGCGTATTATAATAGTGGATTTATTCGGAGTTTGTCCCGTGGTTTTTTTCCCTTCAAGGAGAAAGGTTTTTCCACGTAAATCTTTGTGTTCTTGTGTGTGATTGTGCTTGTTATTTATTTCCGCATCCCACAGCTTTTAGGAATAAGGTTTTTATTCCCAACAAAAACAGCCCCACAGGAGGGGTGGAATGGCATCAAGCTATTGGCTTTTTAATGTAAAATTTTGGTTATTTTCCTTGCAGCTATATTTTACCAAGTTAAATTACATTTCAGGCTATGAACATGACATATTTCATGGCTATATCAATTGGCAGCACAATCCATTACGAATTACCTGGCTCATAATTAGCACCAGTCAAAGTCTTTCAGTTACCATTAGATTTTTCCTATGTTTAATTCCTCCAGTGACTTGTAGATAAAAGAATATAATTCTTGTACATGGAACAGGTATTAATCAGACTGATCTTCTGGTCTTGGAAAGGCATGCTGTATATTCTCTCAGCAAAGAAAAGACAGCTACTCACTTTTATATAATGCAATGCACTAAATCAGTCCATGACCATGAGGATGTAATTCAAGTTCCCATTAAAGATACAATTGACAGGTTTGGCAACTAGGCAGAACCTTTTGTGCGTGCATATGAATGTATGTTGTGCTGTTCTTTTCTTCTTTCTTTTATTTTTTGGACGTTTGATTGGTCCATTAAGTGTGTTTTCTTGTCAAGCAGTGGCACTTGATACTGCCAACCAAATGTAAACTATTGGATAAAAATGGGTTGGATCTGTTCTAACGTTTCAAACTAATGTTGAACTGGTTTATTTCATTTTGTATCGATTGTAAATCAAAAATTTGTTTTACAAACTAATTTGTGAATTATGTTACTTTTTTTTTTTTTTTTTTTGATAAGTAAAATTTTATTGAAAAGAAACCAAGTACACTAGACGTATAATGGGCGAAAGAATACAATGTCAAAAGCAACAAGAATCTATAAATTCCAGTAAAGTAGGAATTATGTTACTTGTCAGATGAAGTAACAAACAAAGTGAAGTGTGCAGGCCAAGAGCCTTGTAGCTTAGTGGCATTGACTGTCTCCTTCACATGGAGAACCAGGGGTCAAATCCCCTCTCCCCCATTGTTGTAACCTTCGAATTATCAAAAGAAAAAGTGAAGTGTGCAGTATAATATTTCATTTTATTGGAAATGCCAACTGATATCTAGGTTGAGAATATCCTTTATATGTATATATATATATATCATAAGACAGTGGAAGAGAAGCTGCTTCTTGGTCTTTTATTTTACTTTTTTGCTTGTGGTAGATAAATGTGGGAGGTTTTTGTTTTAGTATTTCATGTTCAAATTTTGTCCCTTTGCTTTTTTCCATTTGATTTTACTTTGTGTTCATTTTTGTTTATGGAAATACATTTAATTATTTTTATCTTAAAAAAGGGAAAATTAAGACTTTTATTATATGAGAGAACACTAAGGCCAACGTGCCTCAATACTAAAAATACTCAAAGACTTTAATTAATCAATTCCTCATTGTTTGAGTACAATAACACACTTATATAGATCTTAAAGATGCTTTCCCTGAATTGTTTATTTTATCTTGGGATAAAGATGCTTCTGTTGTAGATTTGATGTCTTTCCCTAATGGCCTCCTCCACTGGGATCTCCACTTTGTTAGGAATGTGCAAGATTGGGAGTTAGAGTCCTTGACAAGCTTTATGGATTTACTATACTCTTGTCCTTTGGAGGGGGTTGGTGAGGATCGTTTGTGCTGGAGGAGGAAAGCTACTAAGGGGTTCACAGTTAAAGACTATTACAGCTGCTTGTGTGCTTCTCCTTCTGTTTTTTTCCCTGGAAGATAATTTGGAAGGCGAAAGTTCCTCCAAGGATAGCCTTCTTCTCTTGGACAGCTGCCTTGGGGAAGCTTTTGACTATTGATAACTTGAGGAAGCGTCATCTTATCATTGTGGACTGGTGCTGTTTGTGTAAACAAAGTGGTGAAAGTGTCGATCATCTGTTGCTGCACTATTCTATGGCTCGTGAGCTGTGGTCTTTGGTGTTCGGTTTATTTGGGGTGGATTGGGTGACGCCAGGTAAGGTGCTGCATCTTTGGGCTGGTTGGGAGATCCGTTTTGGTGATCAGCAGAATATGGTTGTTTGGCGGATGATCCCTCATTGTGTGATGTGGTGCATCTAGAGGGAGAGGAATGCTCGCCATTTTGAAGATTGTGAACAATCTGTGGTGGACCTTAAATTACTGTTTTTCCAGACTTTGTATGTGTGGGTTAATTCTTTGGGTGTTCTAGGATTGATAGATCATTGTTGTTTCTAAATTTTCTGTCAGTTCTAGTATACACCTAGTATACTAGGATTGATCTTTTTAATAAAATTTTCCTACTTATCAAAATATATATATATATATATATATATATATATATATATTAACTTGTCCTAATAGAACTAGGACTCCTACTTTGCTAGTAAATGAAACCCTAATTATTTATCAAAAAAGTATACTAAACCCTAATTGAATCGAACCAAAGTCTACACATAAAGACCTATAAACTAAATAAGACTTACTAATAATAAAACCCAAGGCCCCCAATTATGGCCCATACCCAATATTTGTAGAATTAATACAATACTGTTGACTCTAGAAAAAAAAAAAAAAAAACTTAATTAAGTACCATGCTCACTTACTCTTGGGCTTTCCCTTATCCTTTGGCCTCCAAAGATGATATTTTTTCTCTAACCACGCTATGGTTGCGCCATCGCCTTTGTAGCTGTTAAAGAATTGCTCTTATATTTACGAACAATGTTTTTGGCATCTGTCTTGCAGGACTAGGATATCTATATATGCTGTGTCTATTGTTATCTTCTTTATTATGACAACACATAAAAGTTTTATGCTTGCATTTTTGAATCAGTAGTTGCTGGCTTAAACTGTTGATTTTCCTTTCCTTATGGATTGCAACGCAACATATGCTTAGGGTGGAATTACTTTCTTTGATGGCATTATTGGTATATTTTACTTTAAATTTAATGTGGATATTTAACCTGACTGTTAGTGATACTTAGAAAATACATTGACAAAGATGGTTAAATTGTTTTTTTTATCTCTTTGTTGAAGATGATTTAAAAAATTCATTTGGTTGTTTTATAGAGGCTGTTCTTTCTCCCTCTATTGAATAATTGAGATGCCATTATGTAGTGCCACATATTGAAGGAAGCACCAATTTGATTTTATATCTATTCTATTTAAATATCATTTCTTTATTCATTCTTTATTCTTTTATCTCATTTAAATATTATATTTTTTATTCATGCCGAGATCGGCAAGTCCACACCCAGCCCAAGATGAGTGACACCCAGGCCGAGATTGGCAAAACCCAGGTGGATCTCGGCAAACCCAGGCCGAATCGGCAAAACCCAGGTGGATCTCAGCAAACCCAGGCCGAATCGGCAAAACCCATGTGGATCTCGGCAAGCCCAGGCCGAGATCCAACCGTCAACCACCACGCACCACGCCTAGATCGAGATCAGAGCCCGTTACCAACCACCACGCCGAGATCAAGATCGGAGCCCGTTACCAACAAACCAAACGAAGAACTTGAGATGGGGGTTTCAGGTTTTGCAGAACAAAGTCCCAAACTTAGAAATTTATGGGTTTCGGGAGAGCATAACAGAGGGGAGAGCAGAGAAGAAATCAAGAAAACCGTTTTGGGAGAGCAGAACAGAGGGGAAACGATGTGGGCTATGGAGTTTCGGGAGAGCAGAGGAGAAAATGAAATGAAGAGAGAGGAAGAAATTGGCTGAAATGAAAGAAAGGGCAAAAAAAAAAAGCTTAAATAGGGGGGGTCAGAAATATTTTTTTAATGGGTGGAGAGCAGATGAAGAGTGCACAGTAGCTTTTCACAAATGAAAAGCTACTGTAGCACTTTGGGTTTTTTTTTGCATTTGAAGAATGAAATACACTGGCGTTGGAGCAATTATCTCCATTTTTCCTCTTCAGATGTGGAGATACAGAGGACTTTTACAGTGGCTTTGGAGATGCCCTAAGGCTGCTTTAGATATAGTTGTAGTCGTTACAATTAGTTATATAGTGTAATTATAAATACTCACTATCAATGTACATTTCAAGACAGTAAAAAAAGAATATACAAGTTTTATCAATTCTCTCTAGAATTCTCTATTTCTTCATGGTATCAGAGCATACATGATCCAGCCATGGCTGATTGATCTTCAATATTTCTTCCCTCCAAGATTCTTCCTTCTCTTCATATTCTTCCTTCAAATTCTCATCTTCTTCTCTTTTCTTTCCTTCATACCAGAAACCATGAGTTCCCAATCAAACACAACCCCTATGATTCTACTCTCTAACATCACAAATCTAGTCTCGGTGAAACTAGATCAGACCAATTATATGCTATGGAAATTTCAGATTACCTCCACTCTCAAAGCCTACAAACTTCTTGATGTTGTTGATGGTTCTTATCCTTGCCCAAAAATGTATATCAAAGACACAAATGGTGCTGCAGCAAGTGTTGTGAATCCAGATTTCATTCAGTGGGACACAAAAGATCAAGCTTTAATTTCCATGATCAGTGCTACATTATCCCCATCAGCACTTGCCTTAGTCATTGGTCAGAAATCTGCCAAAGGTGTTTGGGACACCTTGGAGAAATGCTTCACTTCTTTTTCAAGATCTAACATTTTGAGTCTCAAGAGAGATCTTCACAACATCAAGAAAAACAGTGATAGTATCAATGTTTATATACAGAAAATCAAAGAATGTAAAGACAAGTTAGAAGCTGTGGGAGTCTTTGTAGAAGATGAAGAGCTATTGCATATAGTTCTTGATGGTTTACCTACTGAGATGTATCCATTCTGTACTGCAAGGAGAACTCGAAATGAGCCTATTGGTCTTGAAGAACTTCATGTTCTTATAAATGCAGAAGAAAAGTCCCTCAAGAGCTGTTGCTCACTTAACAGCTGTTGCTCTTATCTTGAACAGCTGGTGGTCAAAGAGTCAACCACCCCACGTGTATGTAACTGAATAAGAAGTCTAAGGCTGCTTTAGATATAGTTGTAGTCTCTTACAATTAGTTATATAGTGTAATTATAAATACTCACTATCAATGTACATTTCAAGACAGTAAAAAAAGAATATACAAGTTTTATCAATTCTCTCTAGAATTCTCTATTTCTTCACAAGGTGCACCTAAGTTTTTTCAGACAAATTACCTTCAGTATGGGTTATAATTTGAACAACAATGTTTTATCTGCATGAAGTATTGTCTACTTTCCAGTAAAGGTTTAATCTGCTGGTTGTGGATTTGCTAGGGTTCAGACTCACTTGAACACCTGATGTCAAGATTCTGTGCTGTAACATTTATAACTTTACGAACTTTCCATTTTAGATCTTCAAAAAATTTAATCCTTCATTGAAATATATTGGGTCAGATAAATACTGTCTGATGCAGACGTCATATGCGTATTTAAATTGGCTGTTTTTTTTTTTTTTTTTTAAAAAAAAATTAATACCAAATTTATAATATGACCACATCAACAAGAACTGTTCATTATGCACAGTGTGTATATATATAGACACTATTACTAAGACCCCTTTTTTATTTCCCCTTTTTGTTTAGTGTAATTCTAAGCCCTGCCTATTGGTTAGGCTAAAAATTGACCCCATTTTTATGAAGGGAGTTCTGTACCAGGCCTGGGGTCTGCTGTTAGCCAGTTGTTTCCACCTAAGCTATGTGGTACCTCTTGTGTGTATTATTGTAATCTCTGCAGCAGAGTTTAGTTGCTGACACACAGAATGCCTATGCGATGCATGCTTCTTTGTTTATAAGCGTTTTATTAAAACAAGGAGATAGTTCAAATACACCGGATGTGTATCCAACTATTCCTAAATAATTACAATCCGAAATTCAAAAGATGTAGAAATTCTAAAAAGGACAATGCAGGGATGCTGTCCAACGCATTCATCCAATCATACAATGATCTTAACAAAATCTGTTTAGTAACATGATGAGTGTTGGATTAAATAATTAATAGTGCGTTAGGCACTATGGACAGGTGTTAGTGGCCAGCTATGTTAGGCCTATATATATGTGTTTTGTTATGTTAATTGTATGACAATTTAATTTCAATAATAAGAACTCTCTTTTTGGTATCAGAGCTAGTAACCCGTAACACCCAACAACCCGTAACCTTCTCTTTGCTGTTCTGAAAACCCAACAACCCAGAAACCCCCACACATAACCCGTAACACCCAACTGGGCTAAGCCACAGCTGCTACTCGGGCTAGACCGCCGTCCCTCACCGTGACAGTCTAGGGCTTGTCGGCGCCGCCGCGACAACCCTAGGGTCAGTAACCCTCTGGTGCTGGTCATCGGTGGCCCATGCAAAACCACGGGATCTCCGATCTCCTCAAGTTGTTCTGCCGTCGCCGTTCGTAGGCTCTACCACCGCCGCTTCTCTCGGCTTCTCTCTCTTTAAGTCAGACCAGATCTGGTCTCTCTCTCTCCCAAGCTTGCGTGATCTTCAATCGGAGCAGATTTACTAGTCGTTTTTCCAACAGCGCCGATCTTCACTCGAATTGATTGAGGGGTTGTTTCGTCACCGATCTTTGAAGGTAACTTGGATTCAATTGGTAGAGGATTTTGTAGGATTAGGCCGTGTATTGTGGATTTGATGTTTTTGTTTTTGGAATTGTGATGGTTATTGCTATGTGTTAAGCATTTTTGGTATACTTTGTGATTTTAATTTTTCTGGTGGGTTAGTCGTATTGGTGGCTGTTGCTTCTTGGTAAGAGCTCTTCGTGCTCTTTGTGTCTATTTGGGGCTGTTGATATTTCGGTAGTATTTTTTTTGTTGCCTGGGCAGCCTTGTTGCTGGCTATTTTTTGGACTATGGGTGATTCAAATGAAAAAGATTTTGCTTTCTCTGAGGTGTCTGTCTCTCAACATACACCTACAGCTCCAACTGCTACCATTGCTACAGTTACTCCTACTGCTTGTAATGTTACATCTGAAGCACCTACTTGGGTTCTAGATTCTGGAGCCAATGATCATATGACTGGTGAATCGTCTTTATTCTCATCACCCCTTATTCCTATTACACAATCTGTTTGTCTTGCAGATAACTCCACTTCCCACATTAGTCATAAGGGTGATGTGTTTTTGTCATCAGATATTTTGTTGTTATATGTTCTTCATGTTCCCAATTTTGCCTTTAATCTTTTATCTGTTAGTCGTCTTGCTAAGAGTCTCAATTGTGCTGTTATATTCCTACCATATCATTGCTTGCTACAGGATCTGAATTCGAAGAAGATTTTTGGCAGGGGATATGAGCGCGATAGGTTATATTATTTTGGGGAGCCTCCACCTACATCCGGCCTTCAAGCTTCAATTTTGCCTCATTCTAATTCTAATGTGTTTTCTTTAAAAACTTTGACCCTGTGGCATGCTCGTTTAGGACATGTCAATTTTCAGTATTTGTGTCTGTTATTTCCTTCTTTAATAAAAACTTGTAAGGATCATAAATTTCAATGCGTGGTTTGTGAGCTTTCTAAACACACTCGTACTAGTTATATTCCTCGCATGCATCGTACTTCCAGTATTTTTTATCTTATTCATTCTGATGTATGAGGACCTTCTCCAGTTATGGCTTTTTCCGGACATCGTTACTATGTAACGTTTATTGATGATCATTCTAGATGTACGTGGGTTTATTTGCTTAAAAAGAAATCTGATGTGCTCCCACTATTTACTCAATTTTTACAAATGATCAAAACTCAATTTAACACTGTTGTTCGAGCTATTCGTTCTGATAATGGTGGTGAATATATCTCTGATGGTTTTTGTTCCCAACTTAATTAGAAGGGTATCTTGCAACAACTTTCTTGTCCTTACACTCCAGAACAGAATGGTGTGGCGGAACAAAAAAACGGTCATATCATGTCTATTGTTCGATGTCTTCTTTCTGGCATGCATGTACCCAAGTCGTATTGGCATATGGCTGTTCTCACTGCAGTTTATCTAATAAACCGCACTCCTAGTCGAGTTTTGCATAGTATGGCTCCTCTTCAAATTCTTAAGCCTGATTGTACTTTGTTTTCGATTTTGCCTCGCGTGTTTGGATGTACTTGTTTTGTCCAAAATCGTAGTCCTCATCGTACTAAATTGGATAATAAATCTGTTAAATGCATCTTTTTAGGATACTCAGCTATGTCCAAAGCCTATAGATGCTATGACCCTGTATCTAGACACTTATATCATTCCCTTGATGTGACTTTTTTTGAGGACGTTCCTTTCTATAGCACTCATTCTACTGTGCAGGTATCTGATCTTTCTCCTTCCATAGAAATTACCTCTCCTCTTGCTCATCCTGTCCCTATTTTTGATTCCATGGTTCCCGAGTCCTCTTCTCCACCCATTCAGAGGTCTTCTCCTCCCCTACAGGTTTACACTCGTCGCCCTCACACTCAGTCTCCCCTGCCAGACTCATCTTTGGACCCAGGTTCAGGTATGTCTCCTACTCCTCTAGTTTCTACACCACCTCCACCCACCTCACGTTATCCTTCTCGTGTTCGCCAAGCTCCTTCTCGGTTTGGTTGGCTTAGCAGTACTAATCACCCTATTTCCCAGTATATCTCTTATTTTGGCCTTTCAGATTCTTATCGAGCATTTATTGGAAAGCTTGAATCTGTCTCTATTCCTCGGTCTGTGTCTGCGGCTCTTCAGGATCCCAAATGGGTTACCGCCATGCAAGCAGAAATGAATGCCTTACAGGCTAATCAGACATGGGAGCTTGTCCCTTTACCCGCTGGTGAGAAAACAGTGGGATGTAAGTACCCGCTGGTGAGAAAACAGTGGGATGTAAGTGAGTCTTTACGATAAAGTATATGGCTGATAGTTCTGTTGATCGGTATAAGGCTCGTCTAGTTGCAAAGGGCTTTACTCAAGTTCCTAGCAAAGATTTTGGTGCTACCTTTGCTCCTGTTGCTAAGTTGACTTCTGTTCGTCTCCTTGTATCTTTGGCAGCCTCTCATTCATGGCCTCTTCATCAATTGGACATCAAGAATGCTTTTCTCCATGGTGATTTACTTGAGACTATTTATATGGATACTCCTCCAGGATTTCGAGCTGAGGGGGAGTATACTGGGAAGGTGTGTCGCCTTCGTAAGTCACTTTATGGGCTGAAACAATCGCCTAGGGCTTGGTTTAGCCGCTTTAGTGAAGTCATATTGTCTATGGAGTTTGTCCGTTGCCATTCTGATCACACTTGTTTCATCCGCCGACGCCTTGATGGTTGCTGTATCATCCTCTTGGTATATGTGGATGACATTATTCTCACTGGGGATGATGCCCCAGGTATTTCTCAGGTAAAACAAGATCTTGGTAAAGTTTTTGATGTAAAAGATTTGGGCTCTCTCAGATATTTTCTTGGCATTGAAGTTGCTCGTTCTCGTAATGGGATCTCCCTCTCTCAGCGAAAGTACACTTTAGATCTCCTTCAAGATACTGGTATGTTAGGATGCCGACCTGCTTCTACTCCTATGGATCCAAATCTAAAGCTTTCTACTGAATCTGGTGACTTACTTCTCAATCCATCTATGTACCAACGTTTGGTTGGCCGTTTGATTTATTTAACAAACACTAGACCAGATTTAACCTTTGTAGTGAGTGTTGTCAGTCAATTTATGCATGCTCCTCGCACAGCTCACTTGGATGCAGTTTATCATATATTGAGATATCTTAAGACTAGTCCTGGCCTTGGTTTATTCTACTTTGCTAGTCATCAATCAGGACTATCATGCTTTACAGATGCTGATTATGCTGGATCTCAAACCGATAGGCGCTCTACTACTGGACTCAGTACTTTCTATGGTAATCATCTTATCTCTTGGAAAAGTAAGAAGCAAGCAGTTGTCTCTAGATCTTCCGCTGAAGCTGAATATCGTGCTATGGCTCAAGGCACATGTGAAATTTTGTGGCTTCGGTCTATTCTTAATGAGTTAGGCTTTACAGAAAAAGATTCATCTCAATTGTTTTGTGATAACAAGTCTGCTATTATGCTCGCATCAGATTCTGTTCTCCATGAGCGGTCCAAACATATAGAAGTGGATATACACTTTATTCGGGAAAAGATTCATTCTGGTATTATCGTTCCATCTTTTGTACCTTCATCAGACCAGACTGCTGACGTACTCACTAAACCTGTGGGACCTTCTCTACTCCAGTCATCTATTGTCAAGTTGGGCTTGATTGACATCTTTGCTCCAACTTGAGGGGGAGTGTTAGATTAAATAATTAATAGTGTGTTAGGCACTATGGACAGGTGTTAGTGGCCAGCTATGTTAGGCCTATATATATGTGTTTTGTTATGTTAATTGTATGACAATTTAATTTCAATAATAAGAACTCTCTTTTATGAGGACGTTCAACACCATAAAAGGTTCTACTATTACTTTCTTGCCAATTTGTCCACAGTATGCACAATGGAATAGCCTTCTAGATTTTTGACAACCTGTGATGATGAAACCTTCCTTTCCAACATCCAAATTACAATCTTCAGCATAACCCAGGATACTCCAAATAATGCAATTTCAAACACAAAAGATCAAATGTCTTTAGCTATTGAACAATGAAGTAGAAGATGCCCAATTGCTGTCCACTATTCTTGCACATACAACACCACTATACCCCCTATGTGATGCATTTCTTCATTAATCTGAATTTTTAGCCTCGTAATCATTTCTACTTATCATGAAAAAAAATAGTCACAAAGTTATATCATGGATTGTGAACAACTCCAATTGTGGATTTTAGTAACCTTTTTGTTTAGTTTGTTCTTAATTGAAACAAAGAAAACCTCTCAATCGCAAAAAAATATTTCTCAGTTAATCATTGATTGAGATTGCCATAGGAAGTTTTCTTTATGGTTCAGGCATTAGGAGCCTGAATAGTGGGATCTAATATTTTTTGAACTTGTAGCTGGACTGTATGGAAATGCATTCTAGTACTATCAATGGTAAAGAATTCTCTCCATTTGCTTTGAAATGGAGAGAGTCAATTAAAGAAGGGTAGTCAACAAATCTAAAGGTGAAGATAGTGCCATGTCATTAATATTGATTATTATTCCTTATTTGGTGAAGTGAATTTCTAAATGATGTGGCTCCATGTACAACCCGGATTCATGAAAACTAAATCTGAACCACGAAATGGACCTTCTCTATTTCGAGGCAAATGGAGATGATTCTGATCCTCTATCAATTACCGATCCTGACTATGATTTCAATGTGGATGGATCGCATGCCCATTGCCGCAGCTAGTTCTAATCCGATAAGCAAGGCTTCATAGTCAGCTACGTTGTTCGTGTTTGGAAAAAAATTTGTATCTTTTATAGACTTTAAGTGAGTGCTATTGATATGCCCTTGTACTTTTTTTGGTGATTGGGGGGGGGTTATGTCCTTGTGCCTTTTATTTAATCTAGATGTGATGCAGGATCATGTATCTAATGTAAGTTAGATTTAGAAATATGACTATTTCAACGTAGAGTTGAATGGTACTTCACTTAAAAGCATTTTCTTACATTCTTTATTTGACTGGATGCATTCTTTGGGAAGTATATGTTATGATTCTGTTTTGGTTTTTGTTGCTCGTTTGAATTTCCGATTGTAAATTGCTGTGAGGATGCATTACAATCATCTTGTGTAGTAACGCTTTTAGCTTTTTAAGTAAGTTTTTCACTTCCAAGCTTTCTGATGAAATCTTTACCTTAGCTGATTAGCTGAGGTCTTTCTTGGTGTTTGTACAGCCTGTATAGCTCTTTTTAGGTTTGCTTCCGGGGTTTCTAGTTGTTTGTAGTGCTGGTTTATTACCAGCCAGTTAACACTTGGGGGGAGGTTGAGGGGTGTGGCTTTCTTCATTTCTTGTATAGTCAGTGGGTTATGCTCCTGTGCTCTTTTATTTTTGTCTTCCTTTCATTAATTTTCTTACCAAAAAAAGATTAAAAACTTTTTGCAGGAAAGTTTCCTCAGATAGTTTGCAAGATTTAAGGGTGGGAGACAGGAATTTAAATGTGAACAGCCAAGAGTGGACAGAAAAGCCTTGGACTCCAGAAATTCATAAAAGCCAAGATAGATCTCATATGGGTGATGGACTAGTACTGGGTTTTGGCAACAATACAAAGAGTGCTAATACTGAATCACTCAAGCTGAAGGATAATAAAGGAAGTTACATGATTGGTTTGTCTGGTTCTCTCACTGGGTCTCAAAATACTAAGAGTGCTAACACTGAATCACCCAAGCAGAAGGATGATAATGGAGGTTGAATGATTGGTTTGTCTGGTTCTCTCACTGGGTCTCAAAATAGAAAGAGCACTAATACTGAATCACCCATGCAGAAGGATAACAATGGAGGTTGCATGATTGGTTTGTCTGGTTCTCTCACGGGACCTCAAAGTACAAAGAGTGCTAATACTGAATTACTCAAGCAGAAGGATAAAAATGGAAGATGCATGATTGTTTTGTCTGGTTCTCATACTGGGCCTCAAAATGGGATTGTGGATGAGTCTTTCATGGTTCCCTCTCAGAATGGAGAAAAATGGAAGAATATAGCAGATACTATCCAAGCTGACAATCAACAGGAAAAGATGACAAATTGTGTGGAAGGTGATTTAAATGGCTCACCTAGTAATGTCAAGGTTAAGGTTAGGTCTCTTTATCCACTTAAGCTATAGCCTTTTCATTTTTTTATTTAAATAGAATTTATTTATTTTTTATAAATAATTGAGAAATTCTATTGAGAAAAAAAAAAAAAAAAAAGGACCACTCTGTGATTTAAATGGCTCACCTAGTAATGTCAAAGTATGAACACTAGAGAGGCAAATAATTACAAAGAATGATTAGGAGAAGAGCATAAAGAATCTAAGAAAGAACTAACAGAGGTAGAGGTAGTATAACCCATGCTCAAGACTGTTCGATCAGCATACTAAAGAAATATTCATGAATCTGGGGTTATACTACACTCCACTTCCTCAAAAGTACGTCTATTCCGTTCTTGCCAAAGAGACCACATCAAACACAACGGAATTAGATTCCAAATATCTGAATTATGCTTCCCAAACCAGTTTCTCCAACCAAATAGCAAGTCTACAATCCGCCCCAGCAACACCAATTAAATAAAATTTATTATATTGTGTTTCCTTGTTTCTTTCTGCCATCCATAACTCCTGCTGACTTGTTGGTTGTAGAGCCACAAATGCTTAACTGCTTATCAAACGTTGCCACTTTGATTATCATAAGTCAAGCTTGGGTTGATTGTGTTTAGTAACCTAGAGTTACCTAAAAATTAAATTAAGTGACTTGCAAGATAAAATTCGAACGCCAATGATTCAAGAATCAAGGATGCAATAGCCAATGAAACCCATGGTGGTAAATCCTATCCCAATGTTGGAGAATCCTATTGCCCTGATCAAGGAACCACCAACAATTCAAGAATTCAACAAGATCTTGAAGGTTCAAGGAGCCGATAAGACCTCAGATCACGAAGAACAAATGAAGGCTCAAGAAGTTGAAGAAAGTACAAAGATCAATGAGCAACCAAAGTTTCAAGATCTTAATGCATGTAAATTGTATCTAAGGTCCTAAGGTTTTTAAAAAAAGAATCTCTTTGTGATGACATCGAAGGTGGACCAATTTATAAAGAAAGAACCTTTATGAACACAGGGCCACTTGTCAAAGAGAAGTATAGGAATATGGTGATCAAGATTTCACTAAGGTATTGGTAATTGGAAGGTCACCTTTGATGAAGAAGAACGTGGAATTTCCCGTCCATTTAGCAATGTCAATTTCCCTATATGAATCTTAAGGACAAGATTCATCTTCAAGGGGGAGGGAATGTCATGATTCAGACCAGCAATGGTGTGAAGCATTGGGACTCTATGCAGTCTTGTGTGTTGATGAGGATAAGCATGTGCAAGAGATATAGATGTGGCAGGTTACTGGGGTGGATGAGGATAAGGAGTAGTTGGTTGATCAGAATCAGATTATCTATTAGTAGTAGGTTCAAACAATAATTCCTAATTGTTAGGAAGTAGTTGGTTGATCAAGTTAGTCTAGTAGTAGTACGTTCAAACAATAATTTCTAGTTGTTAGGAAGTGTCCTTACTCCTTAAGCAATGGGAGAATAATCATTAATCAAACAGAGTAGCTAATTTCCTTCTTTCTCAAATGTTTAGGAGACTCGTCATCTCAAATGCTACTACAATACAACGTTAGCTTTCCTTAAAAACTTAAGTTAAACTGTGCTTGTTACTTGTACAACATGTGGATCGGTTGCTTCAATACAAACTAAATGCACTTAACTTTCCAAGGGAACCCACTACTCACAACTAACTCGAATGGCATGATAGAAGGATCTAATATCGAAGGTCCCATTCTTCTTCAAGCTCCACTTAAGAACATCCTCCGACTCATGAACAGGAGACTTGGAATTAATATGATTAAAAAAGGCAGCTACCATATCTACTTCCCAATCATTAAAATTTCTCACAAAATGAAGATGCCAATCCCTTGTCTCCACCCCACTAGCTCGCGTATATAAGGAATCAATGAAAGCCTCACGATCCCAAGAACACTCAAATAAGAGAGGGAACTCATCCTTCAACGAACAATCCCCACACCATTTGTCATGCCAGAAGCGCACCTTATTACCCTTACCCACCTCAAACACAATATAACTCTGAAAAATATCCCAATTCGCCATAATCCCTTTTCAGAGACTACAGCCATGAGAACCACGAACCGGTCTAGTACACCAACCACGACCTGTCACCCCATATTTGGCCACGAAAACACATCTCCAAAATTTTGAATCCTCCACCCCAAACCTCCATAACCACTTTCCCAACAAAGCCTTATTAAAAATAACAAGGTCTCTAACCCCCAAACCACCATGAGCAATAGGCATACAAACCTTATTCCAACTTACCAAAGGTATTTTGCTATCATCCCCCACTCCACCCCAGAGAAAATTGCGTTGAATTTGCTCAATACACTTGGCCACACTCACAGGAAGCTTGAAAAGAGACATAAAATATGACGGGAGACTTGACAAGGTACTCTTCAGGAGCGTTAAACGCCCCCCCTTTGACAAATACAGCTTCTTCCACCCCGCCAACCGGCGTTCTACCTTTTCAATAATGGGATTCCACACTCCTAAAGCCTTAAAAGAAGAGCCCAAAGGCATACCAAGGTAGTTCATCGACAGAGTACCAAAGTCCCTCGAAGGGTTGCTTTCTTTGTTTGGACGGCTGCTTGGGGCAACATTGTAACGTGTGATAATCTTTGTCAGCGAGGTATTGTCATGGTTGGTTGGTGTTTTTATGTAGATGTAATGAAGAGACTGTTGCACATCTTTTGCTGCATTGTCCGGTGGCTAGGGAGCTTTGGAGTTATGTTTTTCGGCTGCTTGGTGTTGATTGGGTGATTTCGGGATCCGTCTTGGATCACGTGGCTGGTTGGAGGACCTGGTTAGGCAAGCATTATTCGGAGGTGTGGAACTTAGTCCCTGCCTGCGTGATGTGGTCCTTATGGAGGAAGAGAAATAATCGTACTTTTGAAGATGTAGAGTTGCCAGCTGATAAGCTTATTGAGTCTTATAAAGTCTTATATATGTTCTTTGTTTGAGTGGTCTAGGGCGTGGGGTTTTACAACCTCTTCGACTGTTGGGGGTTTTCTTGATTTTTTGAGTCATTCTACTATGATGTAATCCTCCTGGCTGCTGTGTGTGCATACTTTATGCACAACACGTAGTCTTTTTTTAATAATATTTGTCTTTATTGATAAAAAAAATAAAAAATAAAAAACTAAATGCACTTATGACCTGGTTGTAAAGTTTGTGGATCCAGTTACTTTTTAGAAATACTTGTTTGCATTTAGCGTTATTTTTACTCATTGATACTATAGTCTCTTATCCAAAGCGTTTGTTGTGCTGATTGATTTGCTGATCAATGTGGTGTTGTGATGCTAGAAGCATTGAAACTAAGACCTCTAGTCATGTCTTCTACAAACAATGACATACCCTTGTTGTAGTTCAAAGAGACTCCACATATGCAAATTGGCATTTGGCTCTTGTGCTCAATAAATGATGCTTATGTCTTGTTCACCATCTCTGTCCTATAGTTCGATATTTAGTTGGAAGTACACATCCCTAACTTTTAATTTCTTTCCTTTAAAGTTTTTTGTAATTGGTACGTTCCCAGAAAACATATTCTCCTAATAAGTTGTTTGTGCTATCCATAAAAGGTTATGATGTGATAGGTATGAGTTGTCAGATATTTAGCTGGTGACTAGGGGTGGCTTAATATATAGATTGTGTAGACTGATGTGTGAATATGTAAGTCCTTGAGGTTAAAGTGTCAAGAAGAAGCATATAGGTTCAAGATAATGTTTTTGATGAAGATACAGTCTGCTCTGCTGTCGTTTAGCACTGATGTCGTTTAGTCTCTGCCTATTGGAGCTGCTATGTACTACTTGTAGCTTTCATAGTGTTATTTATATTTCTGGTGCAAACGACTGTAGCATAACATTGTATAATTGATCTTTAAGTAAGCACATGAGAAACACGTGCTCTCCATAAAGAGTGGAACCTGCAAAACAGAATTAGTTAGTCTGTTATACTCTAAACAGAATGTAAGCAAACTATATATATTGAATTAAGAGCTTAATGACTTTTAGTCTAAGCCATTCCAACTTTAAACACTCTTTGAATCTCGTTCTCTCTCTCTCTGGCATTAGAACACTTTATCTTCTTTAGAAATTCTTCATGGTATCAGAGCCTTGGTCCTCTACAATGGATTCAACCACAAACCCTGCACAAAATGCTTTCAATACTGCAACATCTCAGTCACCATTGATGCTGCTCAACAATATGTCAAACCTCATGTCAACTAAGCTTGACAGTAGTAATTACATGATTTGGAAGCTTCAAATCTCTGCAGTCCTGGATGCCTATTCAGTGATTGATCATCTGGATGGTTCAACTTCACAGCCAAGCCAGTTCTTGACCTTAGAAATTGGAATGCAGTCTGTAAATCCAGCATTTCTGATCTGGAAGAAGAAAGACAAAGCTCTTCTTACTCTCCTTTACTCTACATTGTCTTCACCAGTGCTTGCTATGATAGTAGGTCTAAGCACCTCCCAAGAAGTCTAGGACAAGCTTGAAGAAAGATTCACCTGCACAGCCAGAGCAAATGTGCTTAATCTCAAGCTTGAACTTCAGGCAATCAAGAAAGGTAATGAATCTGTTAATTCTTACCTACAAAGGATCAAGACTGTTAGAGATAAACTCTCTGCTGTGGGAGTTCAGTCTGATCCAGAGGAGCTCTTACATGTAATCCTCAAGGGATTACCCAAAGAGTATGCTCCCTTTGCTTCTGCTATAAGAACCAGAGATGGAGTTCTTTCATTGGAGAAACTCTCAGTGCTTCTTCAAACTGAGGAACAGTCAATGCAAGAATCAGTTGATCCATTCTCCAATTCTGCCCTAGCCATGTTTGTGACTCCCAACAAACCTCCCAATGGCTACAATGGGAACCACGGTTACAACAACAACAGAGGAAGAGGAGGCAGAAACTCTTACTCTAGAGGCAGAGGTGGAAGATCTTCAAACTTCACCTCCAACTTCAATACTCCAAGCTTCAATGCACCACAGTCTAACTTCCAGCAATCTCAGTCTGCACCTCAAGCAAAGTCAGATAGGCCTACATGCCAAATCTGGTGGAAACAAGGTCACTATGCTATTGACTGTTACCACAGAATGGATTTTGCTTATCAAGGCAAAAATCCTACTACCAAGCTTGCAGCCATGGCCAGTGCCTCTAATCTACAACATACTCAAAGTGCAGAAACATGGCTCACAGATTCTGGTGCATCAGATCATATCTCAGCCTCCTCCACCAACCTCAGTCCTCAGGTTCCTTACCATGGCCAAGAACAGGTCTCTGTAGGTAATGGTCAGCAAGTTCCTATCCAAACCATAGGTAATTCCCAACTCCATACTCAATATCACAAGTTTCAACTTTGAAATGTTCTACATGTCCCTAGAATTGCATCAAATCTGCTTTCAGTCCATAAACTATGTCTTCACAATAATTGCAGCTTTCTTTTTTATGCTAACCAACTTCTAATCCAGGATTTACCTACGGGGAAAGTGCTCTACAAGGGCCTGAGTGAGAATGGAGTCTATCCCATACACTCATCCACTTTTTTCAATTCTGCTCAAAATAAGACAGCCTGTGCTGCACAATCTGTTTCACCTCAGAAATGGCATCTATGGCATTCAAGACTAGGTCATCCTAGCAATAAAGTTTTGTCTAGTATGTTTCCTTCCCTTCAATGTAATTCCTCATTGACAAACTCTGTCAAAACTCACTGTATTCATTGCTTAGCTGGTAAAATGCATCAATTGCCATTTCCAGTCTCTAATAAATCAGTTTCTAGTCCTTTTGCTTTAATTCATGCTGATTTGTGGGGTCCTGCTCCTATAATGTCTTACACTGGTTTTAGATATTATCTAGTCCTTGTTGATGAATTCACCAAATTTACATGGACTTATTTGCTGAAACACAAGTCAGACACCTTTAAGGTGTTTACTCAATTTCAAGCCATGATCAATACTCAGTTTTCTCTCCCAATCAAGATACTTCGTACTGATTGTGGAGGAGAATTCACATCAACAGCCTTTAATCAGTTCTGTGCTAATAATGGTATTCTCCATCAGTTGTCTTGCCCTCACACCCCACAACAGAATGGAGTTGCAAAGAGAAAGCACAGACACCTCATTCAGTGTGCTCTAGCCCTTCTCTCTGAGTCCAAACTTCCCATTTCCTTTTGGTCTTATGCTGTCTCTACTGCCACTCATCTAGTCAATAGGCTGCCTACACCAAACCTTAAGCACAAGACACCTTGGGAACTCCTATTTCAAATACCTCCAGATATTTCCCATTTTAGATCCTTTGGCTGCCAATGCTTTCCTCTTCTTACTCTTTACACTGCCCACAAACTACAACCTAAAACCATCCCTTGTGTGTTTCTTGGATATCCATCCAATACCAAAGGTTACCTATGTCTAGATCCTCTCACCAAAAGAGTATACACCTCTAGACATGTTCTCTTTAATGAACTAATTTTTCCAAGTCTCATGCATGCACCTGATACTTCTGCATCCACTGCATCAGCTCCTATCTCATCAGATACATGGCTCAACACTCTTCTTTCACTTCACAATTGCTCACATACCACAGCAGTTAATCCAAGTTTATCCAGTGAGTTATGTCCTGCACCTATTGACCAATCCCACCCAAGTGCTGACTCTGACATCCCAGCTCCCAATCCTACACAGATTTCCATACCTACCCCACACTCTATCTCTTTACCCAACAGTGCCACCATATTACCCACAGACACTGCCTCAATACCAGTCTCCCCTATTGAGTCACATTCTACATCATCAACCCACTTTCTTCCATCTGTTCCCACTGCTGCACCTGTACCCTCTCCCACTGCTGCACCAGCTCCTCTTGTTTCCCATCCAATGCAAACCCGCAGCAAAAGTGGCATCTTCAAACCTAAAGTCAGCTACACAGCTCAAGTTGACTCTAAACTCACAGAACCTACCTCCTACACAGCTGCCTTTAAGCATCCTCAGTGGTGTACTGCCATGACTGAGGAGTTTCAAGCACTCCACAAACAAGGCACATGGACTCTTGTTCCCCCACCACCATCTAAGAACATTGTGGGCTGCAAATGGGTTTACAAGTTAAAGTATAACAGTGATGGCACTCTTGCTAGACACAAAGCCAGGCTTGTGGCAAAGGGTTTTCATCAACAGCATGGTGTGGATTTTGATGAAACCTTTAGTCCTGTAGTCAAAGCTCCTACAATTAGACTAATTCTATCCCTAGCAGTCTCTCTTAGTTGGTCTTTAAGGCAGCTAGATGTTAAGAATGCCTTCTTGCATGGTTCTCTCAAAGAAGAGGTCTATATGACCCAACCACAAGGCTATATTGATCCTCACCATCCACTTCATGTCTGCAAGCTCCTCAAGTCCATTTATGGTCTCAAGCAAGCACCTAGAGCCTGGTTTGAGAGCTTTACAAGTCAGCTTCTTCATTTGGGATTCACAGCCTCCACAGCCGATTCCTCTCTGTTCATTTACAAGCATAACAGCATCATTGCCTATCTACTACTGTATGTAGATGATATTGTTCTCACCAGCAACACTCCTGCCTATCTGGATCAATTGGTCACTTAACTCTCCACAGTGTTTGATCTGAAGGACTTGGGATCACTTCATTACTTCTTGGGTCTCCAAGTAACTCGAAGTGCCACTGGTTTATACCTGAATCAAGCTAAGTACACTCATGATCTCCTCAAAAAGCATAACATGCTGGATTCTAAGCCAGCTTCGTCCCCTAGCTGTCCTAATACCAGACTCTCACTTCATGAAGGTGATCCTCTTATTGATCCTCATGGTTATAGAAGTCTGGTTGGAGCTCTTCACTACCTCACTTTTACAAGACCAGACATCTCCTTCTCTGTCCATCAGGTTTGCCAATACATGTCTACCCCTACTTCTACACATCTTGCTGCTGCCAAGAGAATACTCAGATACATACGGGGTACTCTTAATCATGGTATAGCCTTTACTCTAGGATCACTTCATCTCTCTGCCTACACTGATGCAGATTGGGCTGGTGACCCAGATGACAGACGTTCAACCTCTGGTTATATTGTTTATCTTGGCTCCAATCCCATCACTTGGTCAGCCAAGAAACAACCCACAGTTTCCAGATCTTCTACAGAATCAGAATACAGAGCTCTTGCCATTGCCTCAGCTGAGCTCTGTTGGATGCGCACCCTTCTTAAGGATCTTGGCATTTTTCTCTCTCACACACCGATTCTCTGGTGTGATAATGTTTCCGCCCTTGCCATTGCCCCTAACCCTGTGTTCCAAGCTCGGACCAAGCATATAGAGGTTGATTTTCACTTTGTCAGAGAACGGGTTCTTCGCAAGGATTTACTTGTTCAATTTGTCTCCACTCTCAATCAATTAGCTGATATCTTCACAAAGAGCTTACCCACTCGTCGGTTTGTTGAGCTTCAACGCAATCTCATGGTCTCTGTCCCTGCGATTGAGGGGGGATGATGAAGATACAGTCTGCTCTGCTGTCGTTTAGCACTGATGTCGTTTAGTCTCTGCCTATTGGAGCTGCTATGTACTACTTGTAGCTTTCATAGTGTTATTTATATTTCTGGTGTAAACGATTGTAGCATAACATTGTATAATTGATCTTTAAGTAAGCACATGAGAAACACGTGCTCTCCATAAAGAGTGTAACCTGCAAAACAGAATTAGTTAGTCTGTTATACTCTAAACAGAATGTAAGCAAACTATATATATTGAATTAAGAGCTTAATGACTTTTAGTCTAAGCCATTCCAACTTTAAACACTCTTTGAATCTCGTTCTCTCTCTCTCTGGCATTAGAACACTTTATCTTCTTTAGAAATTCTTCAGTTTTTGTACGTTCTATAATTATAACAAGCTTCGTTGTACTTTGTTTAGCTTTACTTTATAATCTATGTAATCTGATAGCCTTCATGTTGGCAGGATGAGATGTTGGGCTTGATGACGAGTCCTTGCATTACTGAATCCAGAGGTAAACAGATTGCTCCTGTAAATCAAACCTGTGACAACATCTTGTCAGTTCAAGGTGGGAGAGGCAATCATGCTCTGGTTGCTTATCAGTCCAACCCGATAGATCTTGACA
>BKZX01027209.1:0-21769 GCA_014362285.1 Fagus crenata
TTCCTTTACTTTCATTTCTTATTTGTTATATAACTTCTTTCCTGTATCATGGCCAAATTGACAGCAGCAACAGATCTAGTTTAATTATGTTAAAAAGCGGAAAATGCAACACACTGGCAAATTGTTTCATAATTTCAATAAGTGCATTCCCATACAATTATACAATGCCCCACCACATCTATAGCTATTGTCAAAATAACTTTCTCTAAGATTATCTGACACATATCACATATTTGGCACCAAATATTTGTTTCTAATTGTTCACTAATTACCTTTGCTTCTAATTGTTCACTAATTACTTTTGTTTCTAATTCAATGTTTTTGACCATGTATCGACAAAATTAGTGCTTAGCATACTTATAGTGTGATCTAGTCAATACACATTTCATATGTTACAAATGTGAATAAGATTTTATTGCAAATTGCAATTGTCAGAACTTAAAGATTGGCAGAGATGCCATATGAACACTGGGCATGTCCACTTTTTTTAATGTAATCTATTAACAGTGCAGAATAATTGAACAAACATAATATACAAAACATGAATTAAAATTATGGATGCTTAAAATGCAAAAAACTGATATATACCTTCACAGGTACATTATGATATTTTGTATCCACATCATACACATGAAATCTGGAGTAAGAAAAAACAAAGGCAAACATGAGCCAACCAGTCAAATTAAAACACTACTTTCTTTTTAATCGCATCGGGAAAGCCATGAGTTTGGATGGACTGGAAACAGTCCCAAGTCCCTTAGATCATTAGGCATAAAACCCAAGGCCGCCCGAGTCCGGGGCTCCTAGGACAGAGTTAATATATGCTGGGGAGCAACTCCCAGACGCACCCCTGAGCAGATTATGCCTAGGAGGGTATAACACAACTTATAGTAAAACACGATATATCTACACAAAGATAAGCACTTAAAGAAATTTGGAAAGCTTACACCAATGGCTGCACAATCTCGAACTGGAATGCAACTGTAACTTTTTCTATCCATGCAGGATTCAAACTATTCAGTACAACCTCAGTGCGACCTAACTCCTCTAGTTTTCCATCTATTTTCTTTGCATACACCACAACCATCGGATCACTCTGAATTAAATAAAGTATATTTTAGCTAAAACCATAGTAAGACAAACCTGACCACGGAATGCATGCTTGTCATACAAGCACATAAACAAACTACTGTGGATTGACAAATTCAAGAACTTCAGATGTGTGAGAACATATATTAGAAACAGCCAACATATAATAGTTTAGCTTGCTTCATATGAAAAGGTGTCCAAGAGTATACAAAGAAGTGATTGTCTAACATAAACACTACTTATGGCACATGTAATTTTGAAATATCCTAGGTAGGAATCTTTTTTTTTTTTATCAGTATCCCAGGTAGGAATCTAATGACTACAAGTATTACGAAGAAACATTAAAAACACTGGAAACTTGAAGATGTGGTGTCAACTCAGTTTCCTACAATTTTGAGCAAACAAGGCTCAAAACCACAAGCCATGGAGCGTAGGATTTAATCATTAATTGGTTAAGGTGAATAGATATAGAAGAAGAAAGAAAATCTCTAAATTTGAGATTATTCCTAATTTGAAAAATGTCCCCAGTTATCATGGGAGATATATAACCACCTAATCAGTAAAAACTAAAGCTACCAGGGCTTCAGGCTTTCATCATCCGAAATTGACCACTGTAACTTACTAGGACACTTATTAATCCATCTATATAGTAATCCAGCCCATTACAAGATTATAAAACCATTACAGTGAAAGCCATTAAACAGAGAGGCTAACTTCCTGAAGACCTTACATACCCTTATATACTAATATTTTATATAGATAAAAATATAGACTATGTCAAAATTGTTATCTAAAATATAGTGATTACTAGCAAGCATATATTTTAAAACTATATAATCCACCTTCCACATGAAGTTTCCTCTCTATTTTGGTTGAATTAAAAGGATAGCTCAAACACAGAATATATTTGAGATGTACAAAATCTTGAATAGAAGTAAAACCAATATGATAGTTTTATCAGAATATAGAACTAATCAACTCATAGAATTATGTTCAGATGTATGGTATTAGTCCAAAAATACACTACTTTTTTATAGGTAATAAAAATATCCTATTAAAATAGAAACAGATTTACAAAGAAAGAATCCTTGGGAGTAAATTGGTTGTATACCCTAAGATTCTTTACAGAATCAAACTAATACAGATATTAACCTGATACCAACGTAAGGTGTGATTCAGATCATAACTTCACAAACCTTGTCAAGCTTAGGAAATTTGAAGGGCAGATGAAGACAAACAAACTCAAATATCATACTGAAACAAAAGGATGGTGCGCAGTATTTGGATGAGCCTATTTTCATGGGCATATTTTGTTTAAAAAACAAATACAGTTGAATCTAGAAAAAATGAACCTTTAAAAAGATGTATATAAGCTGACAGTGAAGATAAGACGGCATTTTAACAGACCCTATAGTAAATTACCAAAATATTCAGCACATTGGAAAATTATAGTATAACCCCTTAATAAACTCACTATCAAATGAGGTTATATACCGAGAGAAATACCTTTGAAGTGATGTCACGATCAAGCAACTTAGATGCTGATAGAGATAACTGCAGCATAGAATTGAAACACAAGAATACATGAATACATTATGAGAAACCAAAAACGGGCTAACCATAATATGAAAAGACAAGACAAAACAGAAGCGCAATTAATGTGAATTGAATAACAATTCCAATGCCAAAATACACTATACTAATGACCCTATCTTGAGTCAGATGATATCGGGATGTATTACTGCTTTGGAGCTTTATAAAATGCCACCCATATATAGTGAAGTGGTGAACCAATGCACTCCACAATATCCATCTATTAGAGATGAAATAAAGGAAGGACTACGCGTCCTTTTCAAAAATAGAGGCAGTTCAATTACTAAGACCTAAACTAAGATAAAACTTCTTTTAATTGATAAGTTACACATGCACCCGGTGGGTCCTAAACCGACAACCTCATCCTCTACCCCATTCTTATGGGAGAAGAATATGCCATTTGAGCCAAAACTCATTGGCCTTAAATGAGATTAATATTTGATTCCTGCCTATTAAAATACAACATAGTTGCTTCACAAAGCTGCTTCAGTGTCCAAGTTTACAAATACTTTATTAGTATATAGCTTGATTAGCAATTTGCATCACAAAATCAAATTTATGAAGTTTAATTTGTTACTTTTTGAAGTGGATAATTAAAAGACCATCAATAAACGCTTTTGGGTTACATGCATGGCTTGGCTAGTATTTCTGACAAGATCAATTATATATATGAGGAAAATTCCAACTATTGACCCCAATAGGACTTAAACAAAGTCAACATCAATAAGAATCAAATAAAAGCATATGGTGGTCCTGAATTTAAGCAAATGAATATAGATATACATTTTCTACACCAAAAAAAAAAAATGGAATCAATGGTTTTGTCTTATGCTCTATCCTTGAATTGTCACCAACAAAATGGGAATCTTGCTATTGTTCCCCTTAGGGGAGCATTTTGTAGTGCAACTTTTAAGAAGTGATCAGGTGGGCTCATTGATGTGGACCTGTGGTAGCAACACAACCATACAAAGAACTTGCAGACAACTACATTTTCGAAAAAACTAATAAGTATGGAAAAAGATCTGTTGCTGTGAAGCATTAGAACAAAATGGAAACCCTCTCTATACTATCTATTCTCAAATTCTGAGAAACTGTTCATAGGCCAAACAGTAAAGTACCTATTGCATCACCATATCAATAACAGAATACAAAGTCAACATTGCCCTGCCTGCTTCATTTATCAATATAAACTCACAGCTTGAAAAGAACTAAGGCAAATGAAACTTTTAACACCATTTGAATAAAACAAATCTCCTCCACTATGCAACGATAATTAATTAATCAAATGTGTCCCTATACAACACAAAACACTACTCAAATGAATACAAACTAATTATTTTTGTTAAGTCTAACAGCGGAGATTCCAAAAATCTTTAAGATCAAGTTACGAGCCTTCCATTTATTTAATCAACAACGATAGTAACAAAGTAGTATCACTAGTGAACTTTTCCTAAACAATAAATATTTGACTTATAAAAAAGAATAATCATATTGATGTTATTCTTGCTCTCACTACTATTGTTTTCAGGGCAACATCAGTTGTGATAAACAGGTAACATGTTTTTTTTTTTTTTTTGATAAGTAAATAGGTAACATGTTTATATAATTCGTGAATCAAATTACTCTCGAGTAAATTGGAGTCCGAGTTCTAGAATCCATTGTAGTTATCTCTCAAAGATTTGTCACACTCTTAGGTATGGAGCTTTTAGCCAAATTAATCCTCATGATCATCTTTCACAACATGTCAATGCAATGACTCATGTCCTAATTCACAGTGGCATTGAATAAATCATTATTCGAGAAATTCAAATCAAAAGTATTGAATATTAAAACTTCAGTCCACCCATAATAAAACAATCACAAATTAAAAATTGAGCAATAAACATTAAAACACAATTACAAACATAATGCACACAAATAAAATCTATAAAAATATATAAATAAATAAAAGACTAAATAAATTACATTGCTCTCTGAGTATTCTATAATATTATTTTAATAATTATTATTTAAATTGGCACAGTTTTTAAACTTATTTGGGGATCATCTAACCTTTTAATTTTTAAATCGTGTTTCAGAAATTCATCATAATTTTAAATTAAATCGTGTATTGAATTAAATTCGTACCTTATAAAAAAAACAATTACAACCCGAAAAATTATAGAATACTCTCAGAGTAAATTAATATCCTAATACCCCTAAATCTCTAAATAACTTCAATACAGTGCAATACAGTTCAGTGCATTCGAATATCTCTTAGAATAAATTAATTAGATATTGAAAAGAAAAAACAAAGTTGCCGGAACTGTTTGTTTATATATATTAATACCTCCATTTGAGTGAACAGAGGATGAAGACCATGGGACTTATAGAAGAAATCAACGGCGTCATTGTGGCCACCATTGTTGTTGTTGTTGTCACTGGATATGGTGGGCCTTTGTTGGGCCCCACCAACAGCTTGCTTCCCACCCTCCATATCGGAAAAGCAATTTCCCATTCTTTCTAAAACCCTAAACTTATTCTTTCTTTCTTTCTGTGTGTCTCTGTGAAAAAATAAACGAATAAATAAAACAAAAGGAAACGAAACAAATTTACGAAGCTATTACGCGTTTGGAAATAATGGAATGAAGAGAACGTGTTTTGTGATTTGCGGAATGTGTGTATCTCGCTATATATGTGTGGGAAGAGAACGTGTTTTACCTGCAGAAACAAGAATTAGAAATCAAGTTGAGACGGTCTTTCCAAAATAAGAACAAAAGGAGAGGAAGCTGTCAAGAAGGAGTTTGAGAGAAAGTTGGTGTAAATTACGATGGGATTTAGCATGTAGTTTATATGAAAGACGAAGGGGCATGTTATGTGTGTGAGATTGCGTGGCATTATGATATAGATTCAGTCTCTGTTCGTGTTTATCTCGGATACGTACACTGCCAATCTTCACGTGTCGTGCAGATATTCTTAGGTTGAAACTTGGAACTTGAAATCCTTTTCTCCTAGGAGGCGTGCATCATTATTTTTCTCAAACAGTGTGTTAGTCCTAGTCAGCCTAGTGGGCTTTGGGTCAAGCCTCCGTATTTAATTGCACACCAATCTTTTTGTTTTATCCTCACTCACGTCTTTTAATATGATAATATTTTATTATATTATTTTAATTTATTGAACCATACTAGTCATAGTCAGACCATTCGACTTTGACTCTAACCTTTATATTTTTACTTGTTCATCGTCTTTTGTATAATAAAAACATCCTATTGTATTATTCCAACGTATCAATATTTAAAACAATTGGATATAATATTCTAATTTAATTAAAACCATAGTTTTCAAAATATCAAAATAAATCAAACCAACAACTTTAAACTAACTCCTAAACTCCAAAATAAATTAATTTAATAAATAATATATACATACATATATATATATAAACTATATTAATTGCATAGGTTGGGTTGGTAGGTTGAATGCATAGCACTGATTTTATAGAGTGTAACAAATTAAACTCTAATATTTAAAAATAATTAGTCGCAAACCCGTACGATACACGAAAAAATTACTTAAAATGAAATCTAAAGAATTATTGGTCGAAATATGATTCTGTCTTTTATATTTTGTCTAAATATGAAAATTGATAATTATTAAAAGACATTTATTATTATTCTATTTATATATAAAATATATTATAGTATTAGACATATATTATGGTTGTGTTTATATATGGAACTATATATTATTTTTATTAAAGAAAATATAATGTGTTAAATTCTAATGAGATGTTTAATTATAGAATAAAATTTAAATTCAATAAAAAAAATATTTATTAAAATAATGAGATGTAAAATTGTGGAACCAGCTTATGTGGCGTAATATTATGAGGCCAATCAAAAGTAAAAAAAGTTTCGATTTTACATTATAGTATAGATGGATTGAGATTTGCTTACATGTGTATTGAGGGTAAATTACATGTGATATAAAATAATATATAAAGTTGATCAAGAATATTAATAGTCTATAATAATAGAACAAAATTGGAATTTGATGTTTCAGCATATTAAATAATCTCATAATATGAGGCTTAGCTTTTGTTAGGTTAATTTAGGTTGGTTTGACGTCAAGCTCATTGGTTCTTGTTTCTTTTTACTTTTTCTTTTTCTTTTTGAGAAATTTGTTTCCTTTCACCTAAACGCCAAAACAACAATTAAAAATTTAAGAGTTGAACCAATTCACTGTGTTAGGCTGTGTTTGCATCCTCTACTTAAGAAATGCATTCCTACTAGAAGTGATTAAAATATTGAAATTATTTCTAAGGAAGTAAGAAGTGATTATACTGAAAAGAATTGTGTTTGGTTGGTATTTTAGATAATGCATTCTTTCTATTAAATAATATATTATTAGGATACATTATGTAATTAAAAAAAAATTATTAAAATATCTCAATACAAGACTAAAAATACATGTACTACCAATGCAAAATTAACCAAAAAAAAATCATCAACAATGAAAAATAATCCAAAAATTAAAATTTTACGTTGTGATTTAAATTAATATCTACTAATAAAAAAAATGTCATAATTTGTGCACGTCCCCTTATACACTTTTACAAAATTTGAACAATGTAATAAAAAAAATATAGACAAATGTGTATTATATGTGCAATAGAGATGTACACAAACCATTTATGATAAAAAATATCGTAAACTTTCTCTAAACAAATTTTCACAATTCTACACATTGCATCAAACAAAATGAACAAACAAATAAAACCAATTTAATTTTTTCCCTTTCAATTTTTTTCTTTTCTTTCTTTACCCCTCCCCTTTTTTCCCACCATACACCCTCCTCCCCATTTCTTTTTTCTTTTTTTTCTTTACTTTTTGCCCCACCACCCACGTATCACACCTTTTTTTTTTTTTTTTGTCCTTTTTTTTCCCCACCAATCACATACCAACCTCCATTTCTTTTACTTCTCCCCCACCACTGACATACATCCCCCTCGCTTCACCCATCCCATTTTTTACTCTCACTTCCTCCTCACAGTTCATAGCCCTCCCCAATTTCTCTGTTTTTTATTTTTTCTTTTATTTATTTTTTTTTTCCCCTCAAGCCTCAACCCCTCTCACGTCTCTCTTTCCCCTTTTATGTATTTATTTATTTTTCACTTTGTTTGTTCTTTCTTTATCACATTTGTGATTGTGTGTTTTTTATTTTATTTGGCCAAAGAATTGGTTTGCTTTTCAATTAATTTTTCAAGGTTTTAGGATTTTTCTCTTAGCCTATATCTAAAGTGGATAACCTAAACCCACTCACTCTTTTATGATGAGTCAAATTACGGAATCAATCAACTGTTAGTACTAAATAACATTGATAAGTTGGGTTTTCTTTTTTTATCTTTTTTTTTTTGGCTAAGTACACACTCTCTCTCTTTCTTAAATACCAATGTCTTTTTACTCAACTTATTTTTAAGCAAAATAAACAAACAAACAATGAAAAAGACCAAATTATAAGGAAATATATTATGTATACTATCGCAACCTCTGCATCATCTTTAAGAAGGAAAAGAAGGGATAAGGATCCTCTCCATTTGGAAATCTCTCCATTTTTCCATTTCATGGTTAAGATTTTATTTCACAAATCTAACGATGTATAGACTGCCTTATCATTTAAAATTTTAAATGACGTGGCAGTCTGAACACTATTAGATCTGTGATATTTAATCTGGACCATGAAATGGAGACTCTCCATTTTATTTCAAATGGAGAGGATCCTTATCCGAAAAGAAGCCCTTAAGTGTTTGGGAAAAGTCTAGGAAAACAAAAAAAAAAAATTATTATAGATTAATCCTTGTGACAAATAATCTCATATTTTAAAATGGGTCACTTTAAACCTCACACTTTCATTATTTTCCCAAACAAACCCCCATTTCAGCTATTGGTTACATATGTCTTAACTGTGAAACCATAACATAAAATAAAATTGCACAACATGATTTCCCGATCTCTGTTGAACTAAGACCAAGAACAAGAGACAACTGCAAGAGATCAAGTTATTTTACAAGAACATCAACCACTATTTTTCTAAAGATTTTCATTGGAGAGAGGAAGAGAATCTAGCGTTAAATTGACAGCAAATATTCTAACAGAAAATTTTTAAAAGGGAAGTTTTCCATGGCATAAGAGATATAGGCCACCCATGCAGGAAGAACTAATGAAGTAAGGGTTGAAGTTTTGTTTAGCACAATAAGAATGTGAGGTTTAAAGTAACATAGTTTAATTTGTCATAAAGATCGATGTAGCTAAAGAGGTTTGTTTTTTTTTTTTTTGGAATTTCTCCTAAGTTTTTCTTCTTAATTTTTTTAAGAAGTCAATAACTTTGGTACTTTGTTTTGCCGTGTACTTGAGTTTAGAATCAAATCAATGATTCAATATGACTGTAGTACAAAATCAGCGTAAGACCTATAGAAAGCAACACTAAAAAAGAAAGTTAGCTAGAGCAGTTTTGAAAACACATTTGTAAATAAAAGAATTATTGTCGCAAGAAAATTTATTTTATGCAATTTCATGTTGTATTATACTATTATCTGCTCTCATATGTATCTTCTTATTGCAGCTGAAGCACAAAGTTTTAATAGCATATATAAATAGTTCTGGATATAGTAAATTAATATTATATGCTTTATTTAGATGAAAGTAAATAAAGAGATGGATTTTAAGTTTCAATTTTACAATTCAGACTTTAGAGTCCTTATCTCCATATTTATTATGCTCATAATAGATAATAAGAGTTGCTTGACTCCAGAAGCGCGTTGATAAATATTCAGATTGATGAGGATTGAGGAATTGATCAACAACTTTGAAATTCCACATTAAAATAATTTCTGATTCTAAGTTGTTTTGCAGTGAACTTTCTCTGACATTGAGTGTTAATATATTCATTTTACACACAATTCTCCTAGGTTGTGTTTGGATACTTGGATTTGGATTTGGATTTGGATTTTAAATCAATAGATTTGAAATGCCTTGATTTCAAATCCATTGATTTTAAAATTTCTTGTTTGGATCCATTTATATAAGGGAGGATTTGAAATTTAGAATTTTGACACCCATAAATTGACCAAAATACATAAAATCACCAAAATGACCAAAATAACCCCAAAACCTCTAAAATAAATAAAAAAAATTCTCCAAAACCTCTAAAATGACCAAAATACCCCTAAAATCACTAAAATCCTCAAAACAACCGCGAAAAGTAAAAAATGACCAAAATACCCCCAAAAACACCAAGATGACCAAAATATCTCTAAAATCATCAAAATAGTATTAAAACCTCTAAAACAACCAAAATACCCCCCTAAACTTATTTTTTTGATCAAAATGCCTCTAAAATCACTAAAATACCTATAAATTGACCAAATATATAAAATCACCAAAATGATGAAAATAAGCACGAAACTTCTAAAATGACAAAAAAAAATCCCCAAAAACCTGTAAAATGACCAAAATACCCCTAAAATTACTAAGATAGTCAAAACAATCCTGAAAAGTAAAAAATGGCCAAAATGCCCATCAAACACCAAAATAACCAAATTACCCCTAAAATCATTAAACAACCCCAAAACCTCTAAAACAACCAAAATACCCCCTAAACCACTAAAATGATCAAAATACCTATAAAATTATGAAAATACCTAAAATTGACCCATTACATAAAATCATCAAAATGACCAAAATAACCCAAAAACCTTTAAAATGATCAAAATATTCTCGAAAAGCTCTAAAATGACTAGAATACCCAAAAAATCTTCAAAATGGCCAAAACAACCCCAAAACCTAAAAAAATGATCATAATATCTCGGAAAGACCAAAATACCCCTAAAATCACCAAAATAACCCCGCAAAACTCTAAAACAACCAAAATACCCCATAAACCACTAAAATGATCAAAATACCTCTAAAATAACCAAAATACCTAAAATTGACCCAAAACATAAAATCATCAAAATGACCAAAATAAACTCAAAACCTCTAAAATGATCAAAATATCCTTGAAACCTCTAAAATGATCAGAATTCCCCTAAAATCTTCAAAATGGCCAAAATAACCCCAAAACCTAAAAAATAATCATAATACCGTGAAAAAACCAAAATACCCCTAAAATCACAAAAATAACCTTGAAAACTCTAAAACAACCAAAATACCCCTTAAACCTCTAAAATGATCAAAATACCTCTAAAATCACCCAAAAAAAAACCAAAACCATATATTGGAGTTTTCAAGGTTATTTTGGTCATTTTAAGGGTTCCAAGTGTATTTGTTCATTATGGAGTTTTCAGGATTATTTTGGTCATATTGGAGCTTTTGGGGTTATCTTGGTTATTTTAGAGATTCATAGTGTATTTTGGTTATGATAGTGTTTCCAGGATTATTTTGGTAATTCTGGAATTTTCCGGGTTATTTGGGTTATTTTAGGGTTTTTTAGTGTATTTTGGTCATTAGAGTGTTTCAGGTTTATTTTGGTTATTATGGTATTTCCGATGTTATTTTGGTCATCTTGGAGTTTTGGGGGTTATTTTTGTCATTTTAGGGGTTCAGTGTTATTTTGGTCATTATGGTGTTTCCGAGGTCATTTTGTAGTTTTCAGGAGTTATTTGGTCATTTTAGGGGTTCCTAGTGTATTTTGGTAATTATGATGTTTCTGGGGTTAATTTGGTTATATTGGAGTTTTTAGGGTTATCTTGTTCATTATAGGATTTTGATATTATTTTGGTCATTTTGGAGTTTTCGGGGTTATTTTGGTCATTATGGTGTTTACGGGGTTATTTTGGTCATATTTCAATTTTTGGGGTTATTTTGGTCATTTTATGGGTTCGGTGTTATTTTGGTCATATTTGTGTTTCGGGATTATTTTGGTCATTATTGTGTTTCGGGGTTATTTTGTTCATTTTGGAGTTTTCAAGGTTATTTTTGTCATTTTAGGAGTTTTGTGTGCATGTTGGTTATTATGGTGTTTCTTGGGTAATTTTGGTCACATTAGAGTTTTCAGGGTTATTTTGGTGGTTTATTGATATTTTGGTCGTTTTAGGAGTTTTGAGTGTATTTTAGTCATTATGGTGTTTTCTGGGGTTAATTTGGTCATATTAGAGTTTTCAGGGTTATCTTGGTTATTTTAGGAGTTCGATGTTATTTTGGTTATTTTGGAGTATTCAGATTTATTTTGGTCATTTTGGAGTTTTAAGGTTATTTTGGTCATTATGGTGTTTTCGGGGTTATATTGGTCATATTGGAGTTTTCGAGATTATTTTGGTCATTTTGAAGTTTTCGGGGTTATTTTTATCATTTTAGGGGTTCCGTATGTATTTTGGTTATTTTAGGTGTTCTGAGTGTATTTTGGGGATTATTCTGACCATTTTTTATTTTTTGAGTTTATTTCGGTCATTTTAGGGTATTGGCTATGAGTTTTTTTTTTTATTTATTTATTTTTTATTTATCATATTGGTAGTTTTGTGGGTATTTTGGTCATTTTGGAGATTTTTGGATTATTTCGGTCTTTTAGAAGGTTTTTTTTGGTCATTTGGTATTTTGTGGGCATTTTAATCATTTTAGAGCCTTTAGATGTATTTTAGAGGTTCTAATGATATTTTATTTATTTTGAGTGTTGACATCTAATGGGAGGATTTGTGAAATTCCTACCCTAAGAAGTCATTTGAAATCCATGGATTTGGGCCTTTAAAATCCTGGATGGATTTGGCCCAAATCCAAATCCTAATGGTTTTAAGTCATCCAAATAAAGAATTTGGATTTGGACCCTCAAATTCAAATCCATGAGCCCAAATCCACCCCATCCAAACAGGCCACTAAGGTGTATTTGGAAAATCACTACACTGAATAGAATTATGTATTATAAATTTATAATGAATCGGAATCCCATATAAAATGTACAAGTTAACTCTGCTTATTTGTGTTCGTTTTATTTTTTAATAATTCATAATTACAATAATGAGAAAGAGTGGATTGAACCCTAATCGACAATGTCATTGAACTACAATAATTGATGCACAAACTTTTATATAGCGCATTATTGGAAAATAAATTAATATTATATGATCTATTCAAATGAAAGTAAATGAAAAGATGTATTATGAGCTTCAATTTTATGGTTCTGACTTCTCAGTCCTTATCTGAGTAGTTATCACGCTCGTAATAGATTATATTTATAATTGGACTATAGGATGTAGTCAAGTCAATGTGTGGATAAATATGTGGAATGAGAAATTCCAGAACCATGAAACTCTACGTAGATATAGGTTCTAAGGAATATTAGTTTGCAGCGAACTTTCTTCGACATTGAATGTTTGGATATCACGATATATATATTTTACACACCATTCTCTTAATTAAGGGTGGCATTGGCAAATTACAACACTCTATAGAACTGTGTACTACATTAATGGGTCCATAATGTTTTCATAGTAGGTTAACTCTATGCTTAACTATAGACTAATCTTAAGGTTACATATTTTATCTTACAACTGAACCATTTGACTTTTAAATAGCATGTATAAATGGTTTTGGATAATGAAGTAATATTATAATATTTGTTTAGATTAAGGCTCTGTTTGTTTCGCTGTAAAATATTTTCTAGAAAATATTTTCAAATTTGTGGGTGTTTGTTTCATTGTAAAATGGCGGTCAAACGGAAAATAATTTCCGTTGACCGGAAAATCCTTTGTTAAAATTTGGAAAATGGTTTACGCCCAATTTTTTCGTAAACCATTTTCCAAAAATGCATGTCTCACCCCCGCCCCTTCCGCTCTATCTTTCTCACAAGACTGTAAAATATTTTTCAGAATGCAATCAAACACGGAAAAAAAAAAAAAAAAAAAAAAAATCATTTTCCCTGAAATCATTTTCATCTGAAAACATTTTGCAATGGAAAATATTTTATAGCGAAACAAACGGAGCCTAAGGTAATTGAAGAGATGTACTGTGAGTTTCAATTTTATAGTTCTAAGTCCTTATCCATAGTTTTTTTTTTTTTTTTTTTAATAAAAATCGATAGAAATTGTGTTTCCTAAAATATCATCATGTACAATGAAAAAGAAAAAAGAATAGCACTCCTCTATCCAAATAGAAATAGTGGGCCCTTCATTCTCTTTAACAACTCCAACCAAAGCCTCAACAACTCTAGCCATTACGTGTCCGTTTGGTAATCTAGTGAAAAAGCTAAAATGTGTTTCTTTTTACTGTATTGTGATTTTGTGCGTTTGGTAAGTAATACCAAAAAAACACGGAATGAACCAACTTTTAACCTTAATAATCACGGTTTTTCACTAGACCTCAAGGGTCCATTACCAAAAAACTTATTGTCACATTGGTTTCGCAAATGCACCTCTAAACACAGGAAGTGGAGCCTTAATCTCAAGCGATCACCAAGCCAACCTCAGTTCAACAAAACTCATGATCCTTCTTGTAATCACAACGGGCCTTACTGGTACTCTCAATGGTCACCCTTTGGAATCCAAGATTTGTGCAAAACCAAAGAGCAAGTTATCATGCTCGTAATAAATTATATTTATAATTTGACTCTAGAATGTTCTCAAGTGCGTTGATAAAAAATTGGAATGAGGAATTCCACATAGAAATATTTTCTAATTCTAAGTTGCCTTGCTGCGAAGTTTCTCTAATGTTGAATGTTTGGATATTCATTTAACACAGCATTAATTTATTTTTCGTTTTTCTTTTTTCTTTTTATAATTCAATAGTTGGAAGAGAAGAGAATTTGAAATCTAGTTCTCCTCATAGAAAAAATAATTAAGTATATAATTGTGTATTACAATGGACTCACTCAATATAATATAGGTTGTATATAATTGGCTAACTTTACGCTTAACAATAGACTAATCCTAAAGTTGTAGTACAAGTTAGGATAACAAGTCAGCAGTCAATATCTCTAATTAACAACTAAAATTGTTCATGACACTGATATAAAGTTACAAACATACATTTTTTTATAAAAACTTGTTCCTGTACTATGAGAACTTATTTAGCATATATAAACACACATATATGAACAGGGTTCTGGTAGAAGTAGACAGGTAGATAAAAGCACATATACACGAATTAGAACGCAGTTAGTACTTACCTAGTTACCTTGAATCAATAACCAATAACCAAATTTTGTAAATTCTAGGGATGTTGTGAAGTTCTTGGAAAAAACTTGTGGAGGGTATTTGGGTCATGATTCACAACTACACACATCATATTCATGTTAATAAAAAGGAATGATAAAAGAGGAAAAATTCACCTTTTCGGGGAGAAATAAGTATACTAACTTTGAATATTTTTGGAAATCATAGACAATCTTTAGATAAAAGTTTTCCAAATGTCTTTTTTAATGAATTTAATAGTCAAGTTTTAATGTAGCAAAATAGGATTAGATTTACATGAAAGGTTGCGTGAGTGGAATTTGGACCTGAAGAGCTAAGTCAATTGAGTGAACAAATAATACATGCAATAATTAAAGTAAACATTTTTTTTTTTTCTTTTCTTTTCTTTGAGGTGATTCTATATTATTTTTTAGTTAAACTAGAGTGCAGTAGTGCACATGGCCAATTCATTTATGAACACTGGGAGCGTCAAATATCACACAAAGTTTGGTAGATTAATTAGAAATAGCAAAATATGATCAAAATCCAAGGCTCTGGACTTTTTGTTTTTAGGCTAAATTCCATCATATAGGCCCCGAAGATGACGTTTTTCCTATTTTAGTCATTTTTTGTATTTAATTATTTGATATTTCTTATTTTTTGCAAACTAGGGTTTTATGGCACCCTATATAAACTAGGGGTGAAAGAGGAACCGTTGGCATCGACTGAACCGACTGAACCGCGCTGCGCCGCACCTCTTCCACCGGCAACCGCAGCTGTACAGCAAGATAGCGTCAGGCATTAGCAATACACTTATCAATTTAACGTTGCATGGTTTACGCATGACTGCATGAGTAATTTGGGAAGATATGACTTCTCGTTTTCTTTACGCCTAAAGCAAGGCAGCGAGCCAAAAAAACACATTAGACAAAACCAACTAAACTCCCTGTAAGGTCTCCTTCTTCCTTGGGCATTGTTCTGTATCACTAAACATAGTTTGAAATTGTTAAAAATATCAAGGGCTCCAAACCCTAATCAAGACCCAATTTGTTGCCTATGTTATTATATCTTTCTTCTTCTTCTTCTTTTTTTTTTTTTTTTTTTTTTTTTTTAATAACATTAGTATTATTATTAATAAAAAGGTCAAAGGAAACAAACACAAAAATCCGAGGAAGAAAGGCCATCTCATTCCATAGAACTGGGAAGCAAAAGCCCAGCAAACGATGTTATCAACAATATTTAAAGCGTCTCCTTCATTAACAAAACAAGAAAGACCTTCCTCTATCATTCTTTCCACTGCAAAGAGGGCAGTTTTGGCTGCAGCCCATAATATATCTCCTGGTCATATTCAGAAACAGAATCTCACCTATGCTCATTCTATCTAATCTTATTTGGAGTGCAAACAAAGTAACCCTAATCTTGTAATTCAGATACAACAAATTAGGTTTGTCTAGGATTTAGTCTACTATAAATACCTATCGATCAGTTTATTGTAAAATACATAAAGCTTAATAATAATGATATTGGATGTAGGCCTCTAAAGCCAACCACGTTCTCTGTGTTCTTTATCTTTTTTTCTTTCATTGTTTTCTTTATTTTCTTCTTCATATCTTCTCATATACATCAATCCAATTTTGCTGTCTTTCTACAACATATCAATATTATGATGGTACACCAGATAGAGCAATGTGTCAACAATTTTAAAAGAAATTATGATTTTATAAGTATTATAGTTACCGGAAAGTCAACCTACTCCTTTTAGGTGGGTTTTGAAATCTACATCTATAAAAAATCATTGATTTCTCTTCGATCTTTCAATTAATTACCAAAAAAAAAAAAACCAACTAAACCCATAATCTGAACGAGCTATAGTTCAAATTCCTTTCTTTCTTTTTTTAATTTGTTTACTCGTTCCATGAATAGGGGCTAGTTCAATTTGGCCTGCTTTTACAATGTTTTTTCTAAGTTTATATTTGTTTAAAAAAAACTAAGCATTTTTTTTAGTAAGTTATTCAAACATTTAATGAGTTTTAAACTCACAATCTCATTTTCCATTGTATTCACATGCGAGGCCAAGGCTTCATCAAAAGTTAAACCATTTACCAATTAGCCAAACACATCAACCAAAATGGAATTGAGCTTGATCAATTGTCCTAATCTTGGAATCAAGACCAAGCTGGAACATATAACATATTATATTAGGGATGGTGTTAAACTTAAAGTGGCATTTGGATTGAAGTGGTGGCCAAGTCAATTAAGGGCCAAAAAAAAAAAATTGCCACATAAATATTGTGTATTTCCTTCTTTTCCTAGAGTACATTCTATATACGGTATACCTTCGCTACTTTGAATTTCTGATACCAAATTCATAAATTCCCTTCACATTATAATTCAAAGCAAATTATAGGGACTTGACAAAACTGGTCAATCAATCAACTTTTGGCGGGGCAAAGGGAAACTAAGAACAGACTTGGGATTGGGGGCAAAGGGCATTTATATTAGCCTCTTTTTTTTTTCTTTTTTCTTTTTGGCTAAGTAATGATATTAATTAGTTTTCACTAAAAAATAAAAATTAAAAAAAATAAAAAAAAAATAAAAAAAGGAATTTAGTAAAGGCTGGTGTAGAACAAAAGTGTGAAATACTCCAAATTTTTGGGACTACGCGGTTGTCATTTTTAGAAATTCATTATGGGAGGAAGAAACCAAGAATGTTATAATAAAGAAAAAAAAATTTACAGAAACTAGAGGCTAATGGGAAAACTGGGAGTTCCAACTTTTTGGTAAAAAAAAATTGTAATGGAAATCAAGCTACTAATGCTATAGTAGGTGTTAAAGTCGCATTTGGATTTATCCTCTCTCTTTTTTCATGTTTAATCTTCATGTTTGCATACTTATCAAATGATAAAATAATAAAAGATTAAACTATTGTTTTTGTCCTTAAACTTTACATGAAGTTCAGTTTTCATCCATGTTGAAAAAGTTCGTTTTTATACATGAATTTCGTCCCTAAACTTTTTTTAAAAAAACGAAATTCATGTGTAAAAAAAAAACTTTTTCAAAATTTAGGGACGAAAAATGAACTTTTCAAAGTTCAGAGATGAAAAACGAACTTAATACAAAACTTAGGGACGAAAACTATAGTTTACTCGAAATAAAATGTGATAAGTATGCATGGTTTTAAAAATTGGATTGGCCAGTTCGACTAATTAGATCGTGAACTGATGCTTTGAGCGGTCCGGTTCTTCAAAAAAACCAAAAATTCTAAAAAATCAACCAAAAATCGGAAATCGGCGATTCAACTGGATAAACCATGAACTGGACTAGTTCAATCGGTTTTAGACCAGTTTGACAAGATGCCAAAAACGCTTCAGTTTTGGTGTTTTGGGAAAAACAACCATCAACAATAAGTTTACGACAACAAATCACAAACAGAGATGTCGATCCAGACTTGGAGTTCGCTCGATCAAACATCTAGATCTTCTGCCATAAACTAACAAAAAAAAAATAGCAACCACAAATAAATAGTTGGCTCATAAGGAGGATTTCACCATCTTCATCCATTTGCCCTCTGCTGGTAAAACTTGAAGCTGTAGGGTGGGTTTGATGAACTTGAAGTTTTGAACTGTCATGCGCTGCACTACCTTTTTTATTTGAAGTTGAACTCTAATACTTTATAAAGATGAAATAGGGTTTTGTTTCAACTTTCAAGATTTGCATTTCAAAAACTGTTTACAAGCCCTCTCTCTCTCTCTCTCTCTGAGACTGAGAGAGAAACCCTAGAAAAAAAAATTAGAAATCATTGTCGGTTTTATCTGGCAATCTTGCCATCGTGTGTGGCCTCTCTCCACTCAGTCGAGTTAGATCTGGCCCGTGGGTCTTGATCTGCTAGAACTCGAGTTTTTCCCAGCCTCGTGGGTCTTGCTTCACCGTAGGGATTGCCCTCTGTGGATCTCGCCCCGCTGTGTGTCTCATCCGCCTTGTTCCTTTGCCGCCATAGGTGGTCCATCGTGGGCCTCTTCTCCCATTTGATCTGCCTCCACCATACCAAATCGGGTGTTTTTTAACTTTCGTTGTTCTTTTGGTGTGGTTGGTATTGGTGTTTGTTGCGGTTGGGTTGCTGTTGTTGGCGATGTTCGTGGGTTTTGGCTTTTGTTATTGGTGGTATTTTGGTGTTGTCGTTGGATTTGTATTGTTGGTGTTGTCGTTGCCGTTTGGTGTTTGCTTGTTGGTGGTGTTTGGGTTGTTGTGGCTATGGTTATTGGTGGTGAGTTAATGGTGGTTGCTAGCGTTGTTGTGCTAGTGGTGTTTGTGTTTGTAGTTTTTGTTATTGTTTCTCTGGTGATGAGAAGTTAGGCATGTCCACCCCTTCACATATTTGTAAATAATTTATTCTTTTTGTAATTATTTTTCTTTTGTTTAGATTCTTTTGCCATTTGGAGAGGTGGCCTGATAGTAGGTAGTTCATGTACCTATCACACCTGCGAATCTGGAAGTTGTGGGTTCATGTGACATATCCCATTATCTCTCAAATGTACCCCACGCCATGCGTTAGTAGAGTTCAAGTAAGCAAGAACAATGACCACACCTAAGAGTTCCTTTATTCTGGTTAGTCGTGCAAAAAGACGAGATCGGTTTTGGACAAAATGTCTCATTTCTCTATCATTTTTGTATCATCTTTATATATATTGTATATTTTACATTCATTAATAAAGTGCTAACTTTCTATTTTTTTTTTTTTTTTAAAAAAAAAGGATTTGCATTTAAAACAAGTTTGACACTTTGACCAAATAAATACTTTTTAAAAGGAAAACAATCTATTTCCGTTTCCATCCCTTAGTGATGCTTTTGTTAGTTTGTGTTCAACATATACGTATATACTTTTTCTATAAAACTATTTTAATTATTATTTTTGTAATTTAATAGGCTTAGATTCCATCCAAACAGACATGAGTTATATTTTGTTATTTACAGTTTCTTTATATGCAATCTCACTTAAAAGTTGTTAAAAAATAAAATATTTTCTTCAATAAATATTCTTAACTATAAATTTATTTTATTTTGTATAAGTATATAATTATTAATTAAATTATTTATGACATCATCGGTTTTATCACCGATCCGACCAATAATATGGGAACCACTCTCTTTACCTGTTCTCTCTCAGATCCGGTTTTTAAAATCATGTAAGTATGTGAAATTTAAGATTTTTTATTTTTTAATAAATACAATAAGATTTGAAACTTAAGACATTCATTCCATAATTATTGTTCTTTACCACTTGGTAAACGAGATTCGAATCTAGATCCCTTATTCAATGACTAAAAAATTTACTAAGTTAACTAACTGAACCCATGTGAATTTTAAGATGAAGTATAACAAAGATTGAATAAACTTTTAATTGTAGGTAGACATTACAACTAACTTAATATTTAAGGAGTTTAATTTCTTAAATTTCACATTTAGAAAACGTCAAAACTCGGTTTCATAGTTTACAATGTGAAAATGAAATTTTCCCTTTCTTTTATAATAAAGAAATAATCATTGACATATATAGCCTCCAACAATCCAAAAGATGGGTTAATAAGACAAATAATGGCATGAGTTAGATGCTAGTAGGAACCTTAACAAAGAAATCAACAAGATGCTTATTTGGTTTAGCTTATTTTTATTCAATGTTCATTTGCAATAGCTTATTTTATTAGATTGACAAAAAGTGTAAGTATATCAAAAAATAAAAAATTCTAACAAACAACAAGATGTACGACTTTTTAAAACTTTTAACAATTTTTTTTAGGTATCCCCCAACTTATTTTTTAAGTAAAATAAACCAATTGCTTAACCTAAGCATATAATATCAGAACTTTAGAGATCATAATGGTATTAGACTATTAGTATTATTTCCGCGTCATATATTAGGAAGGTTTAGTTAAAGACAAGGCCATTACACCCAAAAGTTTATATTCCTTTGGTGGTAAACATCTCTAGCAATTTAATCTTTAAAAGGGTTCACATTAAAATTGAATTTCCACGATTATGGCCATAAAAAGAAGAGACTTGGACAAATAGAAGTAATCGTTAGTGGATTGGTCTTTCTTTCTTTCTTTTTATTTCGAGTAGAATAGCCTTTGAAAGAGTTGAATCTTCTAAATTTGAGCGCTCACCAACAACAAATTTGAACATTAATTCTAGGTTTCCTACTTGCAATTCATAGAAAATTCAATCAGTTGCCCAGAAACACTTTGCTTCTTCCAACCAAATGAATCTGACCGATTTATGCGCACATAAACAAATTTTTACCTGAAGCCTATGTTTTTTCCTTGCAATTCAGAAGTATATACAGAATATAGAATTTCTAGCCCAATGATCACTCATTTCTAAGCAAATGTATCCCACCAGCTTACAAGTTGTTGAACAATTCAAGACTATTTTACTTAGTCAGATAGTCCAATACTATTTTGGTCAACAAAGTTTCAAAATGAAGAAAAAGAGCAATATTGTGAAGAGAAGAAAAACCAAAAGAATTCCCTCACCCTTCTTCTTAACAATATAGAAAGATAATCTCCCAAAAACTTCTAAATCATTTTCATACGTTTTTTAAGAAATTACCAAAATAATTGCAGAATTTGTACGGCAGCAATAGTTATAATATTTGCAAATTTTATATAGCAGCAATAGTCATATGGACATAGAATTTTGATTCAGATAACATCACATGGGCTTAAACTCAGCTTGCTTTAAATATTAAGCCCAAATCTATCATTCATACACAATGCTAGTGAGGGAATTCTGTGAGCTTCCTAACCTGATGGGGAAAACTGGAACATTATGAATGCTAAAAACATCAAAAGGAAACAATGATCCCAAACTACTGAGGAAACAAGTAAATCTTACTTGTCTAACAGTAAGTTCTGTTTTGAATTTGTGATTTTCATTATAATTTTCCTTGATTGC
>BKZX01027211.1:0-17126 GCA_014362285.1 Fagus crenata
TGATAATATTGTTGTTGTGATTTTATTGGGTTATTGTGTATATTTTTGTGGCTTTTTCTTTCTGTTATTTGGGTTTTTTTTTATTTTTTTTTATTTTAGGGTGGAAAATCAATAAAATCTATATATATATATAGTTTTTTTCTTTTTTTTTCTTTTTTTATTTGAGGGTGGGCAAGTCAGTAGTTGGATCCGCGCCTGACTATAATTTAATATTAAAAATCAAAAGGACTACAAAGTACTCATACAGTTATACAAAAAACATAGCCCCTAACCCTAGCAAGAGGCTTAGGCTGCCATGGAAGTGAAAACCTAAGTTTGGGAGAGAGAGAGAGAAAGAGGGTAAGTCTGTCTGTCTAAGACTTCTAATCTAAACCCTATATAAACCTTAATCCTCTTCTCTAATTCGGACTTCAGAGCCTAAAACAAATTGGGTCCAATAGGCCTTGAATTTGGAACGCTTTAAAACACAAATGGGCCTTCATTAAAACATAATTCGCGCAAATCCAGTCCCTTGGATCCATTCCAGTCGCCTGGATTCTTGAAGACTGGAGTTTCTGCCTGATTTGTGAGGACTATTATCGTGTGGGCCTGGAAGTAGGGACGTAGTTTCCTTGCTGCCATTACAAGTGCGAAGGCCAATTTCTCCATAGGTGGATACCTTTCCTCTACCCCTCTGAGTGTTCGGCTTGTATAATAGACGAGTAATTGTCATCTGTTTTCTTCCCAAACGAGTGCTGAGTTGATGGCCGTTGGTGAGACGGCTAGGTATAAGTAAAGCTCTTCACCTTGTTTAGAGGGGCTAAGTAATGGTGGTGTCGTCAGGTACTTCTTGAGTTCTTCGAAGGCTTGTTGGCACCCGTCCGTCCATGTGAAGGCTTTCTTCAAAGTTTTAAAGAAAGGCAGGCATTTATCGGTTAATCAGGATACGAAGCGGTTAAGCGCAGCTACTCTTCCTGTTAGTCTTTGAATTTCTTTGGTTGTCTTTGGCGGCTACATGTCTAAGATCACTTCGATCTTATCTGGGTTGCTTTCTATACCTCTCTACGAAACCATAAAACCAAGAAATTTATCAGAGTAAACACCAAATGCGCACTTACTTGGGTTCAGCTTCATCTAGTACTTGCGGAGTGTTTTGAATGTTTCTCCTAGGTCGTCCAGGTGATTATCCTCTTCCTTAGATTTGACCAGCATGTTGTCGACATAGACTTCGACATTTCTACCGATCTGGTCGTGAAACATTCGATTCATGAGCCTTTGGTAGGTGGCTCCTGCGTTTTTCAATCTAAACGGCATCACCTTGTAGCAAAAAAGCTCTCTGCTTGTGATGAAAGATGTCTTCTCTTGATCACTCTCGTCCATCATTATTTGATTGTATCTAAAAAAAGCATCCATGAATGTTAGTAATTTATGACCAACTGTCGAATCGACTAGCTGGTCTATTCTTGGAAAGGGAAAACTGTCTTTAGGGCAGGCTTTGTTTAGATTAGTGAAGTCGACGCACATTCGCCACTTCCCAGTGTTTTTCTTTACCATGACTACATTTGCTAGCCAGTCGGGGTAAAAGACTTCCCTGATGAAATTTGCCATCAGGAGTTTATCTACTTCTTCCATGATGGTATCGTTTCTTTCAGGAGCGAAGACTCTTCGTTTCTGTTTTACTGGACGAAAAGAAGGGTTAACATTCAATTTTATGAGAGATGATAGAAGGGTTAATACCTGGCATGTCTTCGTGGCTCCATGCGAAGACGTCTTTGTTGTACTTCAGAAATTGAATGATTGACTCTTTCATTTGAACGGCCAAATTGGCTCCAACTCTGGTCGTTTTCTCGGGATGCTCCTCTTCCAATCTGATTGTATTTAACTCTTCAGATGGTTCGACCAGAGTCTTTCATTCCTCGATCGTCATCATTTGATTTTGCCCTTCCAACCCTAGGGAGGCGAGGTAGCATTCCCTAGCGGCTATTTGGTCTCCTCTAACTTCCCCTATTCCATGTTCGGTGGGGAATTTGATGAGCAGATAGTAAGTGGAGGTTACCGCTCGTAACCGATTGAGTGCTGGTTGTTCGATGATGGCGTTATATACTGAAGAGTAATTGACGACGAGGAAGTCAACAGTTTTGGAAACAGTCTTTGGGTAGGTTCCAACCGTAATAGGTAATGTTACAATGCCAACGGGGCAAACCTTATCACCTGTGAATCCCACTAGTGGTGCGTCCATGGGTCGCAGCTTGTCTTTATCGAGCTTCATTTGTTGATATGCTGGTAGATACAATATGTCTGCCGAACTACCGTTGCCTATCATCACTCATCTAGTGGTGAAACCTGCAATATTCATGGTTACGACGAGAGCATCGTCATGTGGTTGATGGGTTCTCCCGGCGTCTTTTTCACTAAAAGAGATTACTTGATCATCGAGGCGAATGTTTTTAGGTGGTATTTGGACGACCAAGATATTGTGTACTTGTCGAGCATATGCCTTTCTCAAGGCACGCAAGGTTCCTCCAAACGTCGGGCCTCCAATGATGGTTTTGATTTCCCTGATGGGTCCAAGCCTGCGATTTTTGGTTTGTTCCTTTGGCCCTGGAGCCTTTTGTGGACGAGTGTTTGTTGGATGGCCAACATATTTTTGCAACTTACCTTGTCGAATGAGCGTCTTCACTTGCTCTTTTCATGCCATGCAATTTTTTGTGAGATGGCCGTGGTCTCTGTGGAGCCTGCAGTATAAGTTCTTTGGTTGACTATCAGGATCCGAACGGATCTTACTTGGCCATCGAAGGGAAGGATCGTCCTGTATCTGCATGAGGAGTTAATCAATAGGTGTGTTCAGAGTTGTGAAGCTACTGAACTTTCCGGTGGGGGTGGTTGTCCTTTTACGCTCCGGTGTTTCAAAGAACTTAGGGATTTTCTGCTTGGCCGGTTCTTGCTTACGGTCATCAAAATCTTTTCGTCTCTTTGGAGGGGGGTCGTCTCGAGATTTTATGGCGTTTTCAGCATTCATGTGCTTCTAGGCTTCGTACATAAGTTCTGATAGAGTCTTTAGAGGATCTTTACAAAGATCGTAGAGGAAATCTCACTTTCGCAATTCTGCCATGAATGCGGTCAGAGTGACATCTTCCTTTGGGCGATCAATTTGCATGGCCTCCTTATTGAAGCAGTGTACATATACCCTCAATGATTCCCCTTCCAACTGTTTGACGTTGAGTAAGTGAGTGGAACGCCGTCCTCTTCGTTGACCACCGATGAAGTGGTCGATAAACGCTCTACTTAATTGGATGAATGAGTCGATTGATTCTGATCCAAGTTTATTGAACCTACCCTTGCCGACCCCCTCAGGCCCATCAAGAATGCCCGGCACATTATCTGTCTAGGAACGGCTTGTAACTGCATGATTATTTTGAACGCTTCGAAGTGGTCGAACGGATCTTTGGTTCTGTCAAAGTTTTCGAGCGATGGTACCTTGAATCTGGCTGGAAGCGGGAAGTTAGCGATCCTAGGAATGAACGGTGAATTAACTCGATGTACAAGGTTGTCCAGATTGTTGGCAGCTAGGAATGAACGGTGAATTAACTCGATGTACAAGGTTGTCCAGATTGTTGGCGGCTTTTGCTTTCAGGCTATTCTTCATGTCTCTCATTTGTTTCCTCATTTCTTGCAATTCCTCTTCTAGGCAGGCAATCTTGTTGTCTGGCTCCCTAGACGATTGGGCTGAGTGATCGGGCTTTTTGGACGATCGGGCTGTCATAACGGGCCCGTGTCGACTAGGGTGGGTAGAACTTCCTGCACTTTCTTCCCGATGTCTTTCAGGAAGATGAGTTCTCTACACATCGTCCTCCTCGCGGTCTTGATGATTTGTCTGACGACTATCACCTTCTTGATCTTTTCTCCTATTTTCCCTTTGTAAGGAAGTTTGATTGTTGTTGAGAGGCTAGTGAGGAGTTGGTGGCTCCTTCCTGATTGCTTGCCATAGTTCCTGGTTTTGCCTTGTTGTTTCTCGAGCGAGGTCTTGGATGCTAGTCACAATGACTTGCATTTGCCTCTCAATGGGGGTCATAGGAGGATTGGTGCTAGTCCCCTTATTATGGGCACCTTCCATTGTTTCAGCTAATTTGTGTGGAACCCTTTCGTTTTTAGGAACGATAATGATACGTATTGCCTTATTCTCACAAACAACGCCAACTAATAATGTCAAAAATCAGTGTGTCCCCTTCACACTTTAGCTGGAGGTTGGAAGACCTGTAATCACAGACAATGGGTCAGAGAGGACACCGGAGGGAATCTGGTGTAGGTTCCTTCGACGGTCAAGTTAGTGATCGGATAAAAGATAAATAAACTTTCAACAGAATGTATGTAGAGAATAGGTAGTAAAAGAGAGAATGTTGTACCTTGGTTCATGGGGAGAGGCTCATTTTATAGGGTTTGTAGACTTGTTGACCGTTTGACCGCATTTAATGTCGACCTTGATTCTTGCTTATGATTAATGGACCGTTATTAGGAAATCATAACGGATTGTTATTAAATCAGGTAGAGTTGGCATAACGTTATCGTGATTGTAAGGTCTTTTAATGATGTTATATGGATGGTCATCCATGAAGACGTTTTGTATGGATGATGGCTATGTGGAAGATTGTCCATGAAGACATTCTCTGGATGATCATTATGTGAGCCTGCGTGTTGATCGTCTTTATTTGGTCGTCTAGGTGGGTATATTTTTGGTATTATCAATAAGAGGACTCAAAAGAATTAGACTTGAAGTTCTTTCTTTTTTTTTTCTTTTTTTTTTGATGAAAAAAAAAGGGACTCGTAGGTGCGTTCATTATCTCGACCCACTTAAACCTGATTTTGACATGGCGTGGGGCACATCTGGGCAATAATGGGGCGTACCACTACCCGAACCCATAACTCTCGGACTCGCAGATGTGATGGATCACAAGAGTTTCCTTCTATTAAGTCACCTTTTGAGAAGGCAGTTGACTTGAAGTTCTTTTGGCTAGGTCTATGTACCAAGTAGCTTCCTTGATGGTGATAGAAGAGTGGACTCGACTATTTCTTTTTGTGTACATGATTGATGATTGATGATTGATGATTCCATGAATATCCGGATCGAACTTGTATATACTTCTGAACCTTCCCGTATTTGTAGCTGCATTATTATAATTTTTAAGTGTGTGAAAAGGGTACAAAAGATGGTACTGGGCGCTGTATTATTAATTATAGTTTTCGGTTTTTGGTTTTAATTGTTGGATGGGTTGGACTTTTGGAGCATGATGAGACATGCCCAGTCGTCTTATATTGTCGAGGATCTTCTGTTTTTTTTTTTTTTTTTTTTTTTATCATAAGAGGATCTTCTGTTAGTTTAAGGCTTTAAGCAGTCTGCATCTATCTTTCGTACTTCTCTTTTGTTTTTTAAACGTTTTGCACACTGCACTAACTTAATTGGATGGTAAGCCTTTTGTTTATTTAGTCTCAATGAGGCACCAGTACTGATTAAACCAAATGGAATGTATCATTTCTTTTTCAACTTTGCTTCCAACACTAATCCATTCAAGTGCTAATGGATAAGTTCTTATGAGTGGACAAGCTTTTTGTTTATTTTGCTTATAAACAGTAATCCGTAAAAAGCCAAATAAGATTGTACTCTTTTTTTTTTTTTTTGGCTAAATAAATAAGATTGTACTAAATGGATTAATCACATTCCACTTTTATTTTTTATCACTCACGTACAACTTATGGCCTTAACCAAAGAAACAACCACATTTAGACTAAGGAGGTGGCACCCCTTACCCTGCCCCTATTTCTTTTCTATGGTATCAATTAAAATTAATAGTTTAGACTTCCAAATACACATAGCCCCTCTTAAGAATTAAGTTACCCAAAAAATACCAACTAATCCACACCTATCCCCCCCTTCCAAAAAAAAAAAAATTCTTAGTAATAAATACCTAAACTCAAGTAGTACTATTATATTGAAGAGGTCAACCACTTTAAGAAGTGTTGCCAACTCGTCCATTGATTCAAGGTAACCCCCATCCCTCCACTCTTTTTCTCTTTCCTGGAATGAATTTTGAAAACAAAATAGTTTTTAGAATGATCTTATATCAATTATTCTATTTTCTTGACTATAAAATTGTTAAACTGTGATTGGAAAATATATCACTTCTTTTTCTTTTATTTATTTTAATAATTTAAGTTGTAGAATAAAAATTGAAAAAAGAAAGAAAGAAAGTGGAGGCTACAACTATGTTTACATGTTATGTTTTTGATATTGTTAAGAAAATGGGAAACAAATTATACTCTAAATTTTTTTTTTTTTTAGATTGGTAAGTCCGTAAGTATAACATAATATCGAGTAGTTTTAATAGAGTCGAATTAATAGAAAGCACTGTTTTCATGTCAAATTGGTTGGTTTTTGCATTTTCTCAAAATTATAATTTTCTCTTCTAATATAGTTGATAATGCCTAAAAAATCAGTGGGCTCGCGCACTGATCAACTCGGATGGACGGGGTTCGCACCGACAAATGAATGTACCTGCAAAACAGAGAAAAAGTGAAAGGGAGCACCGGCGGTGGTCCGGTGGGGGGAGCCTCCGATGCCTAAGTTAGTAAAAACACGATTATCTGAAGCAAGAGCGCGGATTCAGAGAGTATAGAGGTCAGGGAAAAATAGTGAATTACCTTTGTCTGGGAATTCCTCGGGTTTAAATAGGGAGGCTCCAGTCTTCTAGCCGTTTGTGGGTATTAAATGGTTTTAATGTCTGGATTTGTAACCGTCTGGTCTTGATTTGTAACCGTGTTGGTCCTTAATTCCAGCCCTTAAATTGTGCTTTTGACTTTTCTCGTGGGATGTAAAAGCTGGCACATTTGGCATGTGGGCATAGGGCTGTATACAGCTGTACGATTTAATACTATCGTCCATGCCGCATTATTCGTCGTTAGGGTTTGGTATCGTCAGTATCAGATGCCCCCCACTCCGTATCGTCGTCAAAGAGTGACGTCGTGCAGGGTGTTGAGTTGGAGAGGGGGGTTTTTAAGTAATTTTATGCGTATCTCGGGAAGTGGACTTCATTCAATGGGGAGTCGTCACTTTGGGCGGTGGGTGACACGTGTTGTTGTACGACTGGTCGATATGTTCGAGGTGACGTTTCGTCAGATTTTGGCTTTTAATGAAGAGGCGTCGCTTTAGGCGGCGAGTGCCACGTGTCGTCATGCGACTAGTCGATGCGTTCGAGGCGTCGTTTCGTCAAATTTTTGTCTTTAATGAGGAGGCGTCGCTTCAGGCGGCGAGTGCCACGTGTCGTCATGCGAATAGTCGGTGCATTCGAGGCGTCGTTTCATCAGATTTTTTGCGGTTTTTTTGAATGTGGAAGGGTTTTGTGGGGTTTTTATAACGAGTTCGAGGGGTTTTGTCCTATTTACAAAACGAGAGTTTTCTTCGAGCGTCTGAGTTTTCCTCGCGTTTTCCGGTGAGTTTCTCTGTTCCCTCCTTCTTCTTTCTTTTTCCGGTTCTCCTCTGTGGGTTTATTTCGGTCAATCTGGATTCTTTGAGTCTATCGTTCAAGTGGTTTTTTGTTGGGGTTTCTAGGTTCACCGAGAACAGCTTAGGTCCGCCTCCAATCGAGGGTTTTGTGTCTCCCGATAGTGTGCTTCACCATTTATCGGCGGAGCTTTATTCCGTGATTTGTCCCGCTATCCATACGTGGGAAGCCGTTAGGGGTAGGATGGCAGCCAATGAGGCTGAGTGGCCTCTTCCGCTGTCGGAGGAGTTGCCGGAGGGGCTCTCCGATGAGTCTAACGGAGGGGTGACGAGAGAGGTCTCGTCCGAGGCAGTCCCGAGTACCTCGGGTTCTTGTCCACTCCCTAGGGTAGACAGGTCATGGAAGGCCATGTCCTTTTTTAGCAAGATACGTCAAGATGACGTAGATAGGATAAGACGTCGTTATTAGATTCCTGATGACATCATCATAAGAATCCCTGATCCTGACGAGAGAGCATGTTGCCCTAAGTATGAGGGTGACGTTGCTTTCTACGAGGCCGACCTCCGGGCCGGTCTTCGTTTCCCTATACAGCCCTTTGTTAGGGAGTTGTTAGATTTTCTTTCCTTAGCCCCGGGGCAAGTGAACCCAAATGGCTGGCGCACGATTATCTCGTGCATGGTGATGTGGAGGGTCAGTAGCAACGGGGAGGAGGATCTCACCGTCGACGAGTTCCTCTTCTGTTGCGAGCCCGTCCAGATTGCGCTCTCCCGGGGCTTTTGGACGTTTAAGAACTGGGACGTAAACTCTAGGGTCGTCCAAGGATTACCTTCGTCCGACAGAATCTGGAAGGACGGGTACTTCTTTGTATGCGGTGACAATTGGGAGAGGCTGCCGCAAGAAGGCCCTAGTGATTTCGTCGGAGTCCGTAGGTCTTGGGGGACGCCCTCGTCGTCTGGTGTGTGCTTCTTTTAGTAGTCTTTTTTTTTTTTTTTTTGTGCGTGATTTGTTTCTTTTGGTGTTTTGTAGCTTTAGATCGTCCGCTTCTGAACTCTGTCTGGCAGGAGAGGATTTCGAGAATACTGGACATTAAGGACCGACGATACAACATCTTCATCGAGTCGGACCTGCTTGCGACCTTCTCGCTAGGACCCGTCCCTAGCTCCTCGGTCAAAGCTTTAGTAAGGGCTAACAAGAAACGTGAGTTCTCCCGTCAGTACATGAGTATGATATTATTTTGTTCGTTTATTGTCTCTTTGATCTTTGTGCGTCTTTTGTTCGCAGGTATCAATACGATGAAGCTGAACAAAAGCAGGTTGAAGCAGATGGCCCAGTCGGGAGAGGTGGCGGCTGCTCCCATTAGTCTGAAGCACAAGAAACCCGACGAAGGGTCTTCAAAGCGGGCTGAGGAGGCGCCCTCTCGTCCCTCTGTACCGGTCGTTACGCCTCCCGTCATCCCAAGTGCCGTCCCCTCAGTCCAGAAAGCCCCGACCGTCATTATGGTGGATTCTGACCTCATTCCTCCGTCTTCGGCCTCCACAATAAATTAGAGTCCTCTCGTCGCAATGGACCAAGCGAAAGGTGCCATATCTTCTCAAGATATGGACGAGTATGCTGTGGCCCACACGGAAGACCTCTCGTTACTTATGGTTCATTCTGTGATGCGGGTACGGTCCTCTGTCCTTTTGTTATTTTACGTGTTTTGTTTTGTTGTTTTACTTTTGGTTTCTGACTTAGTTGTGTATGTAGGGTTTGACGAAGGCCATGGTAATGGCCCGGAGGTGTGCTTCCGTTGAGGAGGATCTGGCTGCACTGCGAGCCAAGTCCATGGCAGACGAGGCGGAGATGAAGAATGCCAAGAGAGCCGTCATGGAGCTGACGAGGGATAGAAAGGAGGCGTTGGCTGAGGCGGAGAACCTGAAGAAGGAGTTGAGGGCACGAGATGACGACGTCAAGGCGGCGGTTGAGGCCAAGGATAAGGCCGTAGCTGATTTCAAACATCTCGTTGGTCAGATTGAGGGGGCCAAAGAGGCTGCGGTGTCTGAGTTTAGAGCGTCTAAGGCTTTCGAAGACATCAACACTTGCTATTTCTTGTCTGGCTTCGAAGCCTTCAGAAAACAAGCCGTCCAACACTTCCCCAGTTTGGATTTTTCCGCCTTCCAACCTTATGACGACGAGGACTCCGTGGCTGACGTTTCACAGGACCAGGCTGGCGATGAAGACGTGTCGTCGAAGTAGGGGTGCTTAGACTTTGTTTTTTGTTTGCATAGGAATTTTCGAACAGCTTTTGGGGCCCGTGTTTAGGGCGTTTTAAATGGCTTTGATACTTGTTCGATTTAACATTGTTTTGTGAATGTTTCGTCGTTTTCAGACGGTGCACAAAACTTAGGTTTTTATTTTGATGAGATTTCTTTATGATATGGTGTATTCTTGGATTTATGTGGCCTAGGTTTTTGGGTGTTTATATATATATATATATATATTTTGAACGACGGTCTACGTTTTTTGTAGGACGATTCGCTCTAAATTAAAAGATTGTTTTGGACGACGTAATTCTGGTTTTGGGTAGTTTGTCTGAGTGAAATGGTCATTTTAGATGATGCAGTTTAACTTTGTTTAAAAGATCGGGTTGGACGTATGTCTAAGCTAAAAGATAGCGTTTGAGCGATGCAGTTTAACATTAGACATTCATCTATGCTAAACGATCGTGTTAGACGATGCAGTTTAGCTTTTAAGTTAAAAGATCATGTGGGACAATACAGTTTAACATTATGTATTTATCTAAGCTAAAAGACCGCATTTGGGGCGATGCAGTTTAGTATTAGATATTCGTCTAAGCTAAAAGATCGTGTTGGACGATGCAGTCTAGCTTTGTTTAAGTTAAAAGATCGTGTTGGACGATACAGTTTAACTTGGTGTATTTGTTGAAAGATCGTGTTGGACGATGCAGTTCAACTTTTGGATTGTTTGCATGATATGTAGATACGGGTTGAGACACATGATTTTTACCGTGGTTCGACAATAGTGCCTACGTCCACCCTTATTTCTTTATTCAAGGTTTATATGTTTCTTTTACAAGGTTGGCCCTTTTTTAGGGGTAATACTTCCTGAGGTGCTCGGCATTCCATGGGTGTGGCAGTCGTCGTCCGCTCATGTCTTCCAAATGATGTCCCTGGTCGTCGTATTTCTATGACTTTATAGGGTCCTTCCCAGTTTGGACCAAGCTTCCTTTCAGAGGGATTTTTGGTGGCTAAGGTAACCTTTCGCAGGACGAGGTCACCAATTGACAACTGCCTGGGCTTGACTTTTGAGTTGTAGTGTCGCGCCATTTTCTCTTGGTATCTCTTCATTCTTGCTTCCGCTGTTTCTCTGACTTCATCGATCAGGTCAAGGCTGAGGCGAAGTTGCTCTTCATTTTGTTGTTCGTCATATGCCGAAGTTCGTAATGTCGTCAGTCCTATTTCAACGGGCACTACAGCTTCGCTTCCAAATGTCATTCGAAATGGTGTTTCGCCTGTTGGTATCCTGACTGTTGTTCTGTAGACCCAGAGTATGCTTGGGAGTTCTTCTGGCCACAGTCCCTTTGCCCCCTCAAGTCAGGTTTTGATGAGTTTGAGTAGTGAACGATTCGTGACCTCGACTTGTCCATTGGCTTGTGGGTGGCCAGGAGATGAATAATGGTTGTGGATGCCTAGTTCTTGGGAGAACTGTCTGAATCTGGGATTGTCGAATTGCTTCCCGTTGTCTGACACGAGCACTCACGGAATCCCAAACCTGCAGATCACTACCTTCTATACGAAGTTCTGAACATTCTTCTCTGTGATGGTTGCTAGTGGCTCTGCTTCCACCCATTTGGTGAAGTAGTCGATCGCAACAACGAGAAACTTGAGTTGGCGTCTTCCAATGGGGAATGGCCCTATGATATCTAATCCCCATTGCGCGAATGGCCAGGGTGCCGTCATTGGTACTAGTGCTTCCTGAGGTGAGTGTAGTAGATTGGCGAACCGTTGGCACTTATCGCAGTGTTGGACGAATCTGCTGGCGTCAGCTTGCATGGATGGCCAATAGTAACCTGCTCTGATGATCTTCCTTTGTAAGGCTCGTGCACCTGAGTGGTTGCCGCAGATTCCTTCGTGTATTTCCCTCATGACATAGTTAGCCTCGTTTGGTGCCAGGCATCTGAGATAGGGGAGGGAGAAGCCTCTCTTGTATAGTGTCCCCTGCAACATGAGAAAACGTGAAGCGCGTACCTTTAATCGTCTGGCTTCGTGTCGATTGTTTGGTAGTGTCCCTCCCTGTAAGTATGAGATTATTGGCATCATCCAAGAAGTTTCAGTGTGGATGGGATTCACCTCAGTCGTTTGTAGGCTTGATTGTTTGATGGTCTTGATTTGGTCGTCAGCCGTTGACGACGAGGCAGATTTGGCCAGTTGGTCTGCTTCTGTATTTTGTTCTCGTAGTATGCGACTGAGTCTTACCTCACGAAATTGGCTTATCTCATGTCGGACTAGTTGTAAGTATTGCTGCATTCGCCCTTCTTTTGCTTCATAGTCTCCGTTTACCTATCCTACGACGAGCTGTGAATCGCTGCGCACATCTAGTTCTGTGGCTCCCAGTATCTTGGCCGTTTTGAGTCCCACCAAAAGAGCTTCATATTCAGCTTCGTTGTTGGTGGTTGGGTATTGTAGTCGCATTGCTTGTTTGATGATGTCACCTTCTGGGGATTTCAAGACTACGCCCACCTCGCCTGAGTCCTTTGTCGACAACCTATCTATGTTCACCGTCCACTTCGATGCCTGTTCGACGTTTTCCGTTGGCTCATCATCTTTCAGGGTGAACTCTGCTATGAAGTCTGCCAGGGCTTGTGCCTTGATTGCTGTTCGTGGTCGGTAGTCGATGTCGAACTCGCTGAGCTCAATCGACCACTGGATAAGTCATCCGGCTGCGTCCGGCTTGTTCATTGCTTTCCGCAGTGGGTGGTTGGTGAGCAGCACAATCGTGTGGGCTTGGAAGTATGGGCGGAGTTTCCTTGCTGCCGTCACCAGGGCGAAGGCTAGCTTTTCCATCGGCGGATATCTTTCCTCGGCCCCTCTGAGCGCTTTACTTGTGTAATAGACGGGCAACTGTCATCTTCCTTCTTCTCGGATTAGTGCAGAGCTGACGGCAGTTGGTGAAACAGCCAAGTACAGGTAGAGCTCTTCGCCTTGTTTAGACAGGCTAAGCAAGGGTGGTTCCGTTAGGTACTTCTTGAGCTCTTCAAATGCCTGCAGGCATTCGTCAGTCCACTCGAATGCCTTTTTCAATGTTTAGAAGAAAGGTAGGCATTTGTCTGTGGATCGAGACATGAACCGATTCAGTGCAGCTACTCTTCCCGTCAGTCTTTAGACTTCTTTGGTGCTCTTTGGTGGCTGCATTTCTAAAATCGCCTTGATCTTGTCTGGGTTTGCTTCTATGCCTCTCTGTGACACCATAAAACCAAGAAACTTACCTGAGTAAACACCAAATGCACACTTACTTGGGTTCAGCTTCATCTGGTATTTGCGGAGTGTTTGGAAAGTCTCTCTGAGGTCGTCCAGGTGGCCGTCTTCCTCCTTGGACTTCACTAACATGTTGTCGACGTAAACTTCGACATTTCGGCCAACTTGGTCGTGGAACATTCTGTTCATCAGTTGTTGGTAGGTGGCTCCGGCGTTCTTTAGTCCGAAAGGCATCACTTTGTAGTAGAAGAGTCCTCTGCTGGTGATGAAAGACGTCTTTTCTTGGTCGCTCTCGTACATCACTATTTGGTTGTAACCTGAAAATGCATCCATAAACGTTAGTAGTTTATGACCAGCTGTCAAGTCGACTAGCTGGTCTATTCTTGGGAGAGGGAAGCTATCTTTAGGACATGCTTTGTTTAGGTCGGTGAAGTCGACGCACATTCGCCACTTCCCGGTACTTTTCTTCACCATGACTACGTTGGCAAGCCAGTCGGGGTAGAATACTTCCCTGATGAAGTTCACCGCCAGGAGTTTGTCCACCTCTTCCATGATGGCATTGTTCCGTTCTGGTGCGAAAACTCTTCGTTTCTGTTTTATTGGGCGGAGAGAGGGGTCAACATTTAATTTATGTGAAATGATGGAAGGGTTGATACCTGGCATGTCTTCGTGACTCCATGCGAAAACATCCTTGTTGTCTTTCAAGAACTGGACGAGTGATTCTTTCATTTTTGGGGGGAGGTCAGCTCCGATTTTGGTCGTCCTCTCTAGTCATCCATCTTCTAACCCGATGGTGTCCAGTTCCCCAGAAGGCTTCACTAGAATCTTCTGCTCTTCTATGGTCATCGTCTGATTCTGTCCTCCTGATCCGAGGGAGGCAAGGTAGCACTCTCTGGCTGCTACTTGATCTCCTCTGACTTCCCCTATCCCGTGTTCAGTGGGGAATTTGAGGAGGAGATGGTATGTGGAGGTCACGGCTCGGAGTCGGTTGAGGGTTGGTCGTCCGATTATTGCGTTGTATGCTGAGGGACAGTTGACGACGAGAAAGTCGATCGTCTTAGAGACCGTCTTTGGGTGAGTTCTGACCGTGATTGGTAAAGTCACAATGCCGACCGGGCAAACCTTGTCACCTGTAAATCCCACGAGTGGTGCATCCATGGGGCGCAGTTTGTCCTTGTCAAGCCGCATTTGCTGGTAAGCTGGGAGGTAGAATATGTCACCCGAACTTTCATTGTCTACCATTACTCGTCTTGTGGTGAAACCTGCAATGTTAACTGTTATTACTAGAGCATCGTCATGGGGTTGATGGGTGCCTCTGGCGTCTTCTTCGCTGAAAGAGATAATCTGGTCATCGAGGCGGACGTTCTTTGGTGGGCGTTGGACGACCATGATGTTGTGCACCTGTCTCGCATATGCTTTCCTTGAGGCTCGTGAGGTTCCTCCTGATGCTGGTCCTCCAATGATGGTTCTGATTTCTCCTACAGGCCCTAGTCTATTGTGTTCGGCCTGTTCCCTCTGTGCTGGGGGCTTTGCTGGACGGGTATTTGCTGGACGGTTGACGTACTTCTGTCATAACCCCATTTTTACCCACGGGATTCTCTCGGGTGTCGGTACACAAAACGGGACAGCCCGGACCGAGCCAGCATAATCCGACGATGCCCCGCCACATCAAATACTACCAAGAAGAAGGTCCGAGACGTATTTCCCAGGGTTTGACCAAGTTTGACCAGGGTTGACCAAGTTTGACCAAGGTTGACCGAGGTTTGACCGAGGTTTGACTGAGCCGTTCTCAGCCCGACCAGGGTCCGCCTTGCCCGAAAACTCTCAAGATGTATTCCGGGCTACATTTCCTAGAGTCTGGAGGACTTTGCCCAAATTCGGTCAAGTTTGACCAAGGTTGACCAAGTTTGATCAAGGTTTGACTGGACCGTTGACCAGACCAGAAGCTGAATCGGACTGACCACTCCTGGACCATTCCGAAGAGCTTGACGAGAGCTTCAATTCGACACTTCACAGGCCGAAAACGGACGAGAAACGAGGAAGTTATGGTCGAAACTGCGAAAAAACGGTCCAACACTTAGCCAAATTTTGCTAAGTATTGTTGACAAAACAGCCTATTTGAGAAGCAATGTTTGCGCAAAGACTCTCTCCGACCCGCTGCAACTTGGTCCGCAAGCCAAGACCCTTAGGCAAGAGGTTCACTTCAGCTACCACACGCAACTTTCGGATCGTCAAGAGCTCCTCCGGTCAAGCCGGAATCTCAGTCAGAAGATGACCCCTTGGCATAAGGAACATTCCGACGGCCTCTGTTCGCAAGATCATATCTTGCGAACCCAAGCTCGCCTCTGTGCAAGGCCTGTACCTTTGGAAAATAGGTAGCATAAGCTTTCCGACGATACCGAGATCGTCGAAATCCGACATCAGGAGCTACGTCTACCACGCGCGTGAAAACAGACCGACGAAATAAGGCTGTGCTGAAATTTCCAGAATTTTCCCACCGACGTTGCCACGCTTGCGCGCAGAGTCTTCCTGGCTCGCAACAAGTTGATCCGCGAGCCCGGGCACGTTGGAAAGAAGACACACTCATGCATGACGTGGAACTCTCGGATCGCAAAGATGTTATCGGGTCTAACCGGAATCCTGACCGGAAAACTGCCCTCAAACGGACCAAAAACACTCCGGTGGCCTCTGCTCGCGAGGCCATATCTCACGAGTCCAAGCTCGGATTTCCGTAAATCCGGAACCATACAAAAATAGATAGCGCAAGCTTTCCGACGGTACCAAGAACGTCGAAATCCGACATCGGGAGCTAGGTCAAAAACGCGCACGAACTGGGACAAGATTTGAGAAAAAATGCGCTGGAGGAAAAACGCATTTTTCCCTCCGGACAGCCGCCTTCGCGCGCAGAGTCTTTCCTGCTCACAAAAAGTTGATCCGCGAGCCCGGGTGCGTTGGAAAGATAACGACTCCAGCTACATCGTGGAACTCTCGGTTCGCCGATAGCATCTCCCGTTTGGCCGGAATCTTCACCGGAAAAGTGTACGAAAACCGCTCCAATGCCCTGACTTCCGGGAGCCATAACTCTCTCGTCCGAACTCCGATTTGCGCAAACTTTATACCATTGGAAAGAGGACGTCGAGAGCTTTCCGGAGATATGCTGCATGACCCATTTGGAGTTCCGGAGTACCTCTAAAACTGCCCTCGAAAATCGGGTCGAAAAGAGGATACGCGCGCGAGAACCGAGGAAGTGCAGACAGCTGTCTCGGGAGGCATGCACGCGAGGCGCGCCATCATCACGCGCCGCGCGGGATCAAGGCGCGCCCGGCGTGCACGCCCCCCTATAAATAAAGCCTCACCCCCCCTCATTTGCACACAATTTTGGCTCGGGATCTAGGCTCCTTGAGCGTTAGAATAGGCAGAAATAGGGGTTTTAGGGGGTTTTAGGAGGGGATTTTGGGTAGTTTTAGAGAGAGAGACTCCTCTCTAGGTAATCTCTCTCTCTAAGCTCTTTCTCTCTCTAAGTTCTCTCTCTCTTTTGGGATTTTGGGGGGTTTTTAGAGTGAGGAGCATCTATTAGGTGCTTCTCTCTCTAACCTCTCCTCATCTTCCTCCCTCTCTCTCTCTCTCTTACATTCTTTCTTTACATTTCCTCGTCTATTATCGCTTTCTTTACATTTCCTCGTCTATTATCGCTTTCTTTACATTTCCTTGTCTATTTATCGCTTTCTTTACATTTCCTTGTCTATTTATCGCTTTCTTTACATTTCCTTGTCCATTTATCGCTTTCTTTACATTTCCTAGTCATTTATCGCTTTATTTACATTTACTACGTACTTGTATATATTGTTGTGGCTCCCCCCTTCCCCCGGTGTGTTTTAGTACGGCAATATTGAGTGGCTTTTGCGGCTCGCGTAAGACCTCTAACGAGGCCGTGACAACCATGTTAGCCCACGAGGTCTTGACCCGAAAAATACACCGGCCCCTTGTGTTTTAGTACGGCAAATATTGAGTAGCTTTGGCTCAGTTGCGTAAGACCTCTAACGAGGCCGTAACAACCTTGTTAGCCTACGAGATATTTGACCCGAAAAATACATCCCCCATGTTTAAATATCGTCATTTATGGCTTTATTTAAATTTACTACGTTGTAAGTATTATATTGCGAATATTGTGAATATTATC
>BKZX01027270.1:0-25865 GCA_014362285.1 Fagus crenata
GTGTTGCTATCTTTCTGACTCCATTATATTATTGATGTATACGTTGGCAATGTGGGAAATCTTGGGCCAATCTACTCCTCCAACCTTTTGGCAACAATCAGCAAGCCATGAGCAGTTTTGGATACGAAGAGAAGAAAGAGAGGTGGGCAATCCATATGCTGGCATCGCCTTGAGCTTCTCACAGAAGCTGATCTCCAGCTTTTCCAACGAGGTGAGGTGCTGCAGCCCTTTGCCCAGGAATGTGAGATTTTGAAGTCTGCTGATTCGAAGAGAAGTGAGAGTGTTGGGCAGCAACTCCTCTTCTGGGAACAACACCACCATACTACATCCACCTGTAATCTCAAAATGAGTCAGGTACTTCATTTCATGCAAACCCCAATCCTTCTGAGGCGTCAGGTTGTTACAATTGGTAATAATCAAAGATTGTAGGTTAAGGGGCAAACTGCATTCTGAAAATTGAGAGAGATCCGCACAATTGGATAATTCCAATTTTTGGAGCTTGGTAAATAAACCTAATGACAAAGCTTGAAGCTTCCAACATCCAGAAACCACTAATGTTTTCAAGGAAAAAAGGTGCTTCGGTAACCTCCCAATCAATTCAGGACATTCTTGTATTTGAAGCACTTGGAGTGCAGGGAAATCTTCACGTTCATTTGCAGAAGGAATCCAATGCGTCCAATGTGACAACTCCTTAAATGATAAAGTTTTTAGAGATCTGAATGATTTGACTCCAAATTGGCCATTCCAATAAAATCCCTGATCCACCCTTTCTAATCCTTCCATCTTTTCAATGTACAGCTCTTGAAGAGAAGATAAATGCCCCAGTGCTGGCAAGGACATGCAATTTTTGCAGCTTCTAAGACTTAGGGACACCATGTTACAGAAGATGGGAGTGCCTAACCAATCGGAAAACCTTGTACCACTGTAGTTTTCAATGATAAGCTTCTTCAGATTTTTATGAGGTTGCAGATTGTCAAGTACTTCTATTCCATTGTTTACATCATTAGTGCCAGTAGTCCATTTGAAAATTAACTCACTTAGATATTCCTTACTCTTCAAGTTGGCCTCTGAAGCTTCTGTAGCACTGACTACATTCTGCAGCCTTATGATGCAAAGTGTACGAAGTTGTGAAAGCTTCCCCAATTCACTAATCTTTGACCCACTATCCCTGCCCACAACAAAATCAGTCAATACTCGGAGACTCTTTAATCTTCCAAATTCACATGGCATCTCTTTTAGGTTGGTTCCACTCACATCTAGATGACGTAAATTAATGAGGTCTACTATCTTTGGTGGTAATGCAGTGAGATCACCACAATTTGACAAGAACAATGTCTGCAAATTATACAAAGAACATAGTGAACTGGGTAACTCACTGATTAAAGTGTGTGAAAGGTCCAAGTAACGTAGATGTGTCAATTCATGCAAAGAGTCAGGCAGCTTATTGATCGCATACCAAGAAACAGAAAGCACACGCAAGTATTTCATCTTTTGCAACCATTCTGAGATAACAATGTCACTCAAGGCAAAGCATTGACTAGGATTCGAACAGGTCAGTGGAAGGAAAGTTCGCAGAGACTTTACTTCATCAAGGGCCACAAACTTATCGGGGCCATCAAACCGGTCCATCAAGCATGCAAAATGCCGAGCATTTTCCCAAATTCCATGCGACTTGGCATCCTCAAACTTGTAACAAAAATCTCCAGATGCATATTGAGCTAAATCATTGACAAGATCATGCATTACAACGCACAATTCGTTTTGAGATGATTGGAAAAGTGACCTTGATAATAGTTCCCGTAAATACTCATAGCCAACCTCTTCCTTTGTGTCCTTACCATTTGGCTTCGGCAAGAAACCTTCGGCCATCCACAAGAGAACCACTTTCTCTTTTTCAATCTCATGGCCCTTTGGAAATATCGAACAATAAGCAAAGCATTGCTTGAGATGTGGAGGGAGATGATAATAGCTCACTCTTAAAGCAGGAAGGATGCTACTCTTATCATTAGGTAGATCCCATATCTTGCTATTGAGTATTCTACGCCATTCCTCAACTTCTACTTTTGAGTGCAAGAGTGCTCCAAGTGTTTTTGCGGCTATAGGCAGGCCTTGGCACTTTTTGACAATATCTTCACCTATCTCTTTGAAAGTTGGATGTTCTTCAAGTTTGCTAGTCCTAAATGCATGTTTTGCAAATAATGACCAGCAGTCTTTATCTGACAAATGTGGCAAATTATAAGTAACATATGCACCCATTGTTGTTGCAACACTATGGTTACGAGTTGTCACAATAATTCTACTCCCACTAGCTCCAACTTTTAAGGGACTTGACAACAAATCCCAGTCAATAAAATTCTCATTCCATATGTTATCTAAAACAAGCATATATTTTTTTCCATTCAATGTCGCTTTTAGTTTTACTTGAAGAACATTCAAGTCTCTGACATTACAATCCTCATAAGTTACTGAGTTGTAAATCGTTCTGGTTACCTTGAAAATATCAAATTCTTCTGACACATAAGCCCACCCTCTCACATCAAATCTATTCTCCACATCCGAATCATTATACACAAGCTGAGCTAGGGTAGTCTTTCCAACTCCACCAATTCCAACTATTGCAATCACAGGGATTCCATTTTCTTGTGCATTACCAGCAAGTAAAATCTTTTTTAACTCCACTTTATCTCTACATCTACCAAACACTTCAAATTCATCAACTAAAGAAGTTGTGGGCAACATGGATGGTTGTTTCACTCTTACACTTTCCTTGAGATTGAGGACATCTCTCTCCTCTGCTAAGCACCCTAGTCTGTCAACTATCTTTTCAAGCCTGGATTCTATTTTTTCATCAAGTTTGAGACTAGATTCATTATCTTCCTTACATGGACTATGAATACCAAAAAGACCCCGTACCTGGTTTGCCATAACCCCCATGACTTTGCCTTTTCCCTTGTCCTTAGCTTTTCCCTTGACCTTAGCTTCATCTTCCAACTTGCGGCGCAAACCTATGGTGTCAATCTCGTCCAACAGATCGTCAGCCTGGTAGGCAGCATCTTTGAGCTGGTTGATCCACTCTTTGACCTTCAGATTCGTGATCTGTTTCTCCTCTGCGTCACTGAGCACTGCATTAACAGTCAGCAGATCTCTCCTCAGCTTCTCAAAGAGTTTCTGACGGTCACCACCTCCGAAGAATTTTTCGATCAGGGGAGAAGAGAGCCTTTCAAACAGCGGTCCAAGGACTGCAGAAAGAAATGCCTCTCCAAATATTTCCAAAACCATTTTCTCCGCTTTGTGATGGAGTATGTTTGAACGTCTCTGCAGTCTACAAATTGCTTCTTGTTATAATTGAATATTCTTTTTTTTTTATTTCTATAATTGAGTTAAGCCTTAGTGAGAGTTTTCATCCTGTCCACATCCCATGTGAGTGGTAGTTAGTGGTTACCCATTTTTTCTCCATTTTTTGGCAGTGAGTCAAATTGTTAGCCACGAGTTTCAGACTGGTTGTTGAAAATGCAGTGAGCATTCACATTCTGGGATCACGGTGTGTTGCCCAAGCAATGCTACGATGGTGTGTCGGTGGGATCATGTAATAGTCATTATTTACCATATACAATGTCATTACTGCAAATCCAGAAGTGTGTATTCCTTTAGCACTTTCAATATGATTGAAAACAATACTAAGATGTCAAACTAATAAAAAGTTGTCAAACATCAAATATTTCAAAAGTGGTTGAGTTCTTATAAAAAAAAAACTACGTTCAACTCAACTAATGAAGAGCATTCACATCCTAGTAAAGCTACTACGGTCACAACCAAAAAAACACAACGCGGCCTTTGTTGAAAAATTGTTGTATTCTTATCCTCAATCACAGTGGCGGAGCTATGTGTAAGCTAGTCCAGTCCAGCTTTTTATTTTTTTTTTAAATTTGATAGCTAATTTTTTTATTTATTTTAAAAAGCCCTAGTCTTAGCCCAGTCTAAATTTCAATCCTAAACTCTAGCCCCAGCCCATTCTAATCACAATCTCATTCTAAATTCAAGCCCAAACCCACCAATTTTTAACCTAATCCATCCAAATCTGATCTAAAACCCCAAAATCTCAAGTTTCAAAACAAAAAAAGTCTGTAGAACTCAAACTCACCGTGCGTGACCGACGACTAGTGCTCATGACCAGGGCCGGCCTGCTTGAATCACCGTCGCCGCCGCCTCACCGCTCGGTCACACCTCCGCCTCTCCGCGACACCGCCTCACCTCTCGGCCGCACCTCCTTCGCGCCTCCGCCCTTGGTACATCTCTCTGACAGTCTAACTATGTTTCTCTCTTTCTCTTTCTCTTTCTCTTTCTTTCTTTCTTTTTCTCTTTCTCTCTTACGTTCTTTCTCTCCCACCGTGACTGACTGTTGTGATTTGGGTTTGCTGAGTGTCTCGGACTCTTGGGTTATGAATTATATGAATTGTTTATTGTTTGTGTTATGGTTTATGTGCATTATTTGTTATTTGTGTTGTAATGATATAAATATACTGGATTGAAATGCTCTAATTAGATGTTAGATTAAATGTACTTACATATTTTTTTAAAACCTCATGAAACAAAAAGAGTTTGAAAAATATAAAACACATATTAAACGTTTTCGATATTATATTTATACAAAAATACTTCAATTTGATTTAATTTGGTACTTTTATGAAAGGTATAATTGTTTATTTTGTTATTTTGATTTTAAATAAATAAAATAAAATCATTTTAAATTATAATAATATGAGATAATAAATATATTGATTTTGATCTTCTTTTTGCTAAGTAAGTGAATGAATGGCTTTATTAAACATTATTTCATTTATTATTTATTTTTCTTGAAAACAGAAGCAAAAATTGGGAAAACATAATAAATATATTAAATGCTTAATTTGTTGATTTTTATTTATAAAATTATATTAAGATAACATAAATATGCTACTAAATTTGAATATATTAAATGAAATAACTTAATATGTATAGCTGTTTTTTTAGTCCCAAATTTTTTGTTCAAATTTTTAATATACCAATACGTATAACTATTTACGTTTTTTTCATTCCTGGTTTTTATGCTGTATTTTTACAACCTTTTTTTAAATTTTAAACCGAATGAAAGGTATATATTTTCCATACCGTATATATTTCGTTCCATATGTTATTAAATGAAATTCTTTCTTACCGTCGAGATTTACTTAATATTTCTTACGTTGTTATTTCTGAATTCTGGTGCGGGAATATGATATTAGCAAAGATGATTGGTTGTGGAAATTGGATTTAGTGATTTCTTAAATTTTATTGTATCTCTCTAATTTGAATCCCCTCTTATTATCACTGTATTAATCTCTGAAGAAACGGCTGAGGCATCTGCATGTGAAAGATTTGAAAAGCTGAAGCCCATCTCTTTCTTGCTCCACTTTTTGCCTTCCAATTTCCCTGTTTTCCTTTGACCTTCTTTCACTAAAGAGCAACATGGCTGACCCGCCGGTGCAAACGGATATTGACAAGAAACAACCTCTGACAAGTGAAGCAACTCTTGATCTCTGGTTGCCAGATGATGTAAGTGATGAACAATTTTCAGAAACTCCTTTTATTACAAACACAGGGACCTCTTTGCCTCTGGATCTTGAATTACGACTGTCATGCAGACCGCTCATAGATCTCTCTTCCACCGGAAGTAATAGTTTTTGTGAGACAATGATTACTGACTTTGTTGTGGGCAAAGAAAGAGGCTCAACTGTTAAAGATTTGGGGCCGCTTTTACATCTTAATGGGACACTTCGCATTTCAAAGTTGCAGAACGTGGTCTCTCCAAAAGATGCGGCTAATGCCAGATTGGTAGAGAAGACACAACTTGATGAGCTAGTATTGGAATGGGGTGATGATAATGTGGATCCGGAACATGATAGAGATGTGCTTGAACAGCTAGTGCCTCATACAAATTTGAAGAAGCTCAGCATTAGTTTCTACTGTGGTACAAGATTTCCACATTGGTTGGGGGATTATTCATTTTCTAATATGATTTTCCTACGTCTTAGCCAGTGCAAGAATTGCTTAGACTTGCCACCACTCGGTACGCTACCATCTCTAAAATTCCTCATTATTGAATGGATGGATGCGGTAAAGAGAGTGGGTCCTGAATTCTGTGGGAAGTATAAGCCATTTCAGTCTTTGGAGACTCTAACATTTGAGGGGATGTTGGAATGGGAAGAATGGGATTTATTTGATATTGGAAAAGGAGAATTCCCTTGCCTGCGAGAGCTTTGTATAAGGAGATGCCCCAAGCTGATACAAAACTTACCCATATCACTTCCTTCCATTGTAAAAGTTGAGATTTCTGAATCTCCAAAACTTGTGACTACGGTTATTGCAGCGGCATCATCATACAAAGGGCTTTTACATTATCATGATAAGATTCGGTTTATAAGTGACGATAAAGTTGCCTCATTCTCAGAGCCGGAGAAGGTCGATTTTTTTTTCACAACTAAAGATGACGAGTCTTCCTCATTGCCCACAATTGAAGGCATGATGCAAAGTGCTACGGAATTGTCATTGCAAGGTATCGCAAATTCATCATTCCCCATGACTGTAGGTGGCGTGGGATCCTCATTTCCTATGACTGAAGATGTGGCAGCAGAATTCTCATTGCACATGACTCAGACCCCAAACATTAGAAATGAAGCTGATGTTCCGACCAACAATTGGTCCAACCAAGATGCACGGCAAGACCTCTCCTCTTTCAAAAGCAAGAAGGTTTCAGGAATATCAGAATTGATGGAAGTAACAGGGCTACATAGCCTCAAAATTGATGGATGTGATGCTCTGGAGTTCATACCTGAAGAAGTAATGGACAGCAACACTTCTCTCCAACATTTATATATCATTAAGGGCTCGTTTGGTATGCTGTAATGGTTATTACACTGTAATAGGAATCTGTATTACAAGGAATTGAATAAGCTGTAATGGAATAACTATTACTATTCATCAGTTTGGTAACAACACATAAATAGAACCCTGAATCTATATTCCATAGTTTGGTACAGTAAAAAAAGGTGGTGAAATAACATTATATTTTAGTCAAATTTCTAAAATACCCTTTTTGAAAGGCATTATATATTTATAATTTTTGTGAGTCTTGCTTAGTATTCTATTATGTATAAATTGAAAAAATAATAATAATTTTTTTTTGTTCTTTATTCAATGTCAAAATCTCCATATATATATATATATATATATATAACATCTCCTTTGAACTTGGGAAAAATTTCACAAGTATGAATATCTTATAACCATATAAAACAAGTATTGTGTTAATTTAATAGACAAAGTTAACAGTTTTTTATTATATCATATGGCAGGGGAAATTCCCTGAAAGAATCCAACTTCCAAGGCTTATTCATAGGTATTTGCTCCCCATCATGGGTGGGCTATCAGGAAAGCCATAGGTGCAGGAATGTATGCCCTTCCTACAAAGGCACAGCTATTGCAGAAGCTCAATGAAGATGGTGAGTTCATGAAGCAATTCGAACAATTGTTCGTTTTATTTTATTTTAAATGCATGCCTGTTCACATGCTTTTAGTATTTGAATCAATTTTCTGAATTGTTTTGAACAGTTCATACCCATATGACTTGTATTACCTTTTGATTGTTCCAATTCCAAAACCTTTGGGGCTGGTGGGTAGTGTCTCACATTGTTGAGGAGTGAGTAAGAATATGGGCTATTAAATCAAACATAGAGAATGTCTTTGGAATTTATACTAAATTTCTCCCGTGAACCACGAGAAGAAAACAAAAACGAAAATCCCAACATACCTGCTTTTTATTACAGAGAAGGAATTGAGAAAGACAAAAGCATATATAAAAACACAAAAAACATAAACAGCAACAGCTCATGGTTGGGACTGTACGAAGCTAAGGTTGAAACTACAGTCTACAGAGTATTTGAAAAAAAAAAAAAGGCAAGTGGAGAGAGAGAAAACCTGATAAAGAAGAAGAAGAGGCAGAGAGAGAAAGAGGCGAGATGGAGGGAAGGTAGAAACTGTATGTTTTGATTGAGTTTTTGGGTATTTTCTATTTTATAGTTATTACGTAAGGTAAGGGAATAACTATTACACTCCTTTTTGGGAGGAATAGCTATTCTTCATTTTAAGGAATAGTTATTACTAAGGAATGGCTATTCCTCGTAATAAGAACATAACCAAACAACTGAATAGCTATTCTTACGTAATAGCTATTACATTACAGGGTCTATTACAGCGTACCAAACGAGCCCTAATTGTTGTTCTCTCAAGTCATTTTCTGAGGGCCATCCACCCACTGCCTTGAAAGTTCTTTATATTCAGAACTGCAAGAAATTAGAGTTTCTTCCACATGTAGAGAAGATGCACCATTATGCACTTCTTGAACGTTTGTGCCTTGGGAGTAGCTGTGATTCCCTGGAAATCCTCCCATTAGACATCTTCCCGATGCTTAGAAGCCTTTCTATCTGGGATTGTCCAAATCTGGAATCCCTTACAATGCCAAAGGGAATTCCAAAAAATCTCACATCTCTTGAGGCCTTGGAGGTCAGGGATTGTCCTAAGCTAGTATCTTTTCCCAAAGGAGGATTGCCTACTCCAACCTTGACATCCATTTGGTTCTCCAATTGCAAGAATCTCAAGGAACTGCCTGATCAGTTGCACAATCTCAATTGTCTCCGTTCAATGTTTATAAATAATTGCCCCGAACTTGTATCACTTCCCGAAGGGGGTTTGCCTTCCAAACTAAGTCTTCTCTCTATCACTTTTTGTGACAAACTCATGCTCAGCAGGGAGTGGGGGTTGCATAAGCTTGATTGTCTTCGTCGGTTGGAGATTGAAGGTGGATGTAAAAACGTGGAGTCATTTCCAGAGGACAAGTTACTGCCATGCATTCTCAATTCTCTACGTATCAGTGGACTTTCGAATCTCAAATATCTGAACTCCAAGGGGCTTCAACACCTTACTGATCTTAAGACACTGGAAATTAGCTGCTGTAACAAACTCCAGTCCTTGCCAGAAGAGGGTCTTCCATCCTCCCTGTCTTTTCTCTGCATCAAGGAGTGCTCTTTGCTGAAACCAACACTCCAAAATAAGAGGAAAAGATTGGTGTAAGATAGCTCGGATAGAAAATGATGAGGAAGGAAACTCATGAGCCTATCTTTCAACGAGGTACCATTTTCTAATTTCTACTCGTAGATTAATGGCAATTTGACTTGCTAGACATCAATTCAATTTATTGCATGTTCTGAAACAATCTTTTGCACTTACTAAATAATCTTTTCTTTTCTTTTTTCTTTTTTTTATTGTGCATAATCTGGGGCAATTTCGAAGAATTATGGGCCTGTAACAATTGCTCAAGTTTCTACAGTTAGTCACGTTCGCCTCATACCTCATGTTTTTGCTTCCAACTCCAATTTTTTTAACAAGTTTGAAGAATTTATCATTGCTTTTAAGGAATAAGTGGCCTCAGATCAAAGCGATCTTATATGTGGAGTTATACGGTTAGAAAAAGGCTCTTAAAATAACATATGCCGTAGTTTTTTTTTTGGTATAATTAACTAGGAATTGAAAGAGGCACGTGTATATAAGTTCAATGTGACATGAGAGTGTTTATTTCTCAAGTGTGGGAGTGCGATTGTATGTAACAAGGTCTTGGGATTATGAGTTGAGATTTCATTAAAAAAAAAAAAAAAAACCAAAAAACAAAACAAAAAGTTGAGACTCAGAATTTAAGTTGGGTGTGATGACATATAAGTTGATTCGAACCATGTAAAATCTTGTTGTCTCACATTATTTATTTCATGTCTTTTCTCTAATTCTTTACTAACATAGAAAAAAGAAAGTAAAAAAGTTAAAGAATTAATATAACATAGTTGGACCAAAACCATGGTTGGTACCATCAGTGTGATGCTTTACCTATTAAAAGTACCATACCCAAAAAAAAAAAAAAAAAAATTGAGTTTTCTAAAATAACCCAAAAACCACAGGCTTACAGCTTGTTTGAGAGAGGAGAATAAGGGGGATAGAATGGAAATAAATGAATTTTTAAAAATATTTTTTTGCTTCCTCGTTTGGGAGTTTAATAGGAGGGAAATGAATATAATTATTTCATGATATCTTACTGATGTCCCATAATATCTCCTGTTTTTTCCTTAAATGCCTACACTTGTATTGTTATTAAAGAAATAGCACAATGGTAATGTTGTTTTAAAATGATTCATTTCCATTCAAATCCAAAACAATGTTACTTTCAAACATCCAAACAACATAGGTGAATATTTAATTCCTTTCAATTTCATTCCTTTTTTTTTTTTCTTCTATTTTATCAATTCCATTCTATTCATTTTCTTTAAATATTCTCAAACATAGTGTAAGCTTTTGAGTTAAGCAATGTTTGTATATGTTATAATAAAGCCTCAATTGGAGTCTCCCCAAGATATTAATTGCCAACAAAATGACATCAGAGTCCATGGTAATATGAGGCAAGGTTACAAGGTTATCAAGGTCACTTTTGTAGTTGGAGCAGGACGGGATGCATGTACTTGTTATAACAGTCTAATTTTCAAAGTTTGATCAAGCGAATCTTGAACGTGAATCCAACAAAGTTATTTTTTAAGAATCAAGCGAGTGTCACGTGAGATCAAGCATGAAATTATAGTTTTGCAATTATAATTTGTGAATGTTTATCACACCATGGATGTGGCTAGTTCTAATTGGAACACATAAGAGAGAGGTCCCACAATTAAAAAACCAAGTCTTGGCAGTAATCTATACATGATTACATGAAGTAAACACCATAACCAAACATTCCATTGTTTTCTTTCTTAAGGAAACCAGCTTTCATTATTTATTAAAAACACTAGTTTTCTCCGGAAAATGCACAGCGACAGCAAGATGAAATGTGGAGATATTTTTTTCATTTGGGTTTTTGTATTTGTGGACAAAAAATTTTATTCTTTTGGGATTTTGTATGTTTTTGCACCTTCTCCATGGCCACGGCGTCAAATCAAGCAATGCTCCCAGTTCCATGCTTTTGCATTTTTTCCTCTTAAATTTTTATTTTATCTTATTAATGGAGATGCAAAGCTTTACATGTACATGTAGCTCTGACATTGGTGTTCCAGACGCCAATTTTGCCTCCAAACCACCAACATCCTCTCAGAGAAGCAATGACTTCTCTCCTTCATTCAACCGTGGTTCTAACCAGCGTGGTCGAGGCCGTCATTCTTCTTCAAGAGGAAGTCACACACAATTCGAATCTGCAGTGCTTGTTTCCAATCCATAGTAACACATGATTCACCCAACATTCCTGTTTTGATAGATGTCTACAATGAAGCTCCGTACTGTTCACCATTTAAAGTTCAACTAGAGAAGTGAACCTGGCAGTGCACAGACTACAGCTTGGACCCCTTGTTATATATGTTCTTTTGTGATGACCCAAGTTATTATTTCATTTTCTGTTTCAATTATAAATGTTCTAATCCACCTCATGTCAATGAAATGATTTCAACCCTTTTTTTCTTTTCTTTTTTAGATTTTTACAATTCAACTATTTATTTATTTGAAAAATTAATGTTGAATCCATGACCTATATATGAATTAAGAAAAATTCTTTAAATTTAACAACATTTTGTAATAACAGCCATTTTTTAGAACCAGCCACCAGAATTGATAGAAATTGGTATATTATTATGAGAAACAATAATTGGAATATTATCATGAAAAATCCCTTAATTTGGTCGTTTACTACAAGTTTTCTTTTTCTCTCATACTCAGAAATTTACTAGATGTGATTTTTGGTACTTATCGCCAATTAGCCGTGGCTCCACGCCTCTTTGTTAACTTGCTGCAAACCTTTCAAAAGTTGAATCCTCTCTCGCATTTTTTAGGAAATGGTAAAATTGAAGGAACAAAGTAAAATAATATAGAAAGAGAAATTGGAAATAAGACAATTAACTTGCTTCGACAATTAGATCTCGACCTGACCTAACCAGTTCATTAGCCTTAATTATAGAATTTTAAACTTAATTTTTTTTATTGATTCATTTTCAATGTATGTTTGTGTAAATTAAAGTTATATTTAATTTTCAATACTGTAAATGAAAATACAAATGACATTACTTGTCAACTTGATGATCAATTCTCAAATATATGTCTTCAATGTCTGATCTAGGGAAAAACCGCCAAAAAAGAAAGGAGAATGATGGAGAGAAGAGTTTCAAAACATTGGCTCTAATATCATGTTATAATTGATGATACATAACTATGATACCATGTTAAAATAAGAAAACAAAAAATAAATAACGTAGAGAGAAAAACATGAGTAAGGCAATTACAAAGGTTCTTCCTGATGCCTTACGTCCACAACGAAATACCTATAACGACTTTATCTTTACTAGATGAAACTATGTTACAATGAACATAATGTAGTGTGTATGTAATAGTTAACTTTCGGATCATATTAATTACACTATAAATATAGGATTAGGACTACTTTGTATGCTCTGCAAGTATATGGGTATATAGAACTATAATAAGTTTGAGCCTCTTGGAATTTCATAACAAGAAAGATTGAATGTATGGTAATAACAGCCAACTTTTAGAATATTCGCCACAAAATTACATCAAGTGGTATATCATCATAAACAAAACAACAATTTGTACATTATCATGAAACTTTCTTTCTCAGCATACTATAGGTTTGTCTTCTTCTGTTTTTTTCATACTCAGAAATATGCTTTCACAAAGAAGCACAGATGAAGAAAACAAAATAAGGATTAAATAACTAGATGTGATTTCTAATACTTATCTCCAATTAGATGAGTCTCCACGCCACTTTGTTAACTTGTCAAGAGGCTTTCTTCCATCTCTGCTGCAAAATCTTTCAAAAGCAAAATCCTCTATACTAAATGTTAACATTTCTTAATGACAGCCAACTTTCAGAACAATCAACAAGAAAACAACAAAAATTATATACCATGATAAAAAACAACAATGGGAATATGATTATGAATAATCTCTTTACGGACATACCAGTGAAAAAAAGGATTCATCACCAGCCGGTCCCTTGATTTGTTAGGATCCAATAAGGCAATAACCAGATGTTATTTTTAATACTTACCGCCACTTTCTTAACTTGTTAGTAACTTTCTTTTTTCTCTTCTTGATCTTGCTGTAAAAAGCTTTCAAAAGCCAAAGGCTATCGATCTCTTCCTTGTTTCTCAATTTGCCTTTCACTGTCCTTCCACTAAAGTTGGCAGCATGGCTGACTCGTTGATGGGAGAGGCAATTCAGGTGCTGCTGGAAAGTTTAGCTTCCAAAGAAGTCATAGACTTCCTCCGAAGTCATGAAGTCGAAGATGGATTGCTGGAGAAGTTCAAGACAATGTTGCAGTCTGTTACTTTGGTGCTTAATGATGCATAGGTGAAGCAGGACAAGAGCCGAGAAGTTAAAGCGTGGCTTGATGAGCTTCAAGATGTTGTTTATTTGATAAAGGATCTCATAGATGAGATCTCCACTGAAGTTTCGCAGCATAAGTTGGATGCAGAATCTCAAAGCGAGAAAAGTCCAGCAGGAGGCATCCTTTTTTTAGGCAAATGGGCTGAAAACCTCAAAAAGGGAATAGAAAGAAAGATGAGGCAGATCCTTGACAGGCTACAATCCTTGGCCAAGAGAAAAGATGGACTTGGTTTGAAGAAAGGAATACAAAATGAGATGAAACAGTCTCCCAATATGCCCATATCTTCTTTTGTAGATGACTCTGAAGTATTCGGAAGGGATTCTGATAAAGAAGCAATTTTTGAACTTTTGTTGTCAGATGATGCAAGTGGTGAAGATTTGTCTGTGATTCCAATCGTGGGTGAGGTTGGGATAGGCAAGACCGGTCTTGCTCAACTTGTTTACAATGATGACAAAGTAAGTGAGTATTTTGAAATGAAGGCCTGGGCTCATGTTTTGGATCATTTTGACATGTTCATGGTGATAAAGGCAATTTTTGAGTCGTTCACAATGCAGTCTTGTGATCTCAAGGAGATAAATATGATTCAAGTTAGATTGCAGGAAAGCCTTCCGGGAAAGAAATTTCTACTAGTTCTTGATGATGTTTGGGTTGAGACTTATCACGACTGGGAGTTCTTACTATCTCCCTTTAAAGGTGCTGCAAAGGAAAGTCGTGTCATTGTAACCACACGCATTCAATCTGTTGCATCAATGGTGGGCACTGTAAGTGCTTATCATATGATTGAATTATTGAATGAAGATCGTTTGTCTTTGCTTGCGAAATTTGCTTTTGGAGACCAGTATCCGAGTTCATATCCAGAACTAGAAGTTATTGGCAGAGAAATTGTGGAATTGTGTGGCGGTTTTCCTTTAGCATTAAGAACACTTGGGGCTTTCTTGGGCCTTAAGCTACAGGTGGAGAAATGAGAAGCTGTACGGAAGCACCTGATTCCTTTTCCAATTGAAAAACGCAAGGTTCTCAATCCTTTAAAACTGAGCTATGATCATCTTTCTGTACATCTAAAGCGATGCTTTGCATATTGTTCAATATTTCCCCCCGAATATGAATTTGAGAAAGAGAAGCTAGTCCTCTTATGGATGGCAGAAGGTCTTCTGCAACTTCCTGGAGGAAATCGAAGAATGGAAGATGTTGGTGATGAATACTTTCGTGAATTATTATTGAGGTCTTTTCTTCAACGATCAAGTGGCAATAAAACCCGTTTCATGATGCCCGATCTATGAGTGACTTAATCACTCTTGTTTCTGGGAAATTTTGCTTCAGATTGTAGTATGATGATACCTCAGGCATCACTGCATGGACCCGATATTTGTCACTTTTCATATGCAAATATGATTGCCCTTTGATATTTGAGGCCATCGATAGAGCCAAGTTTATAAGAACCTTTTTGCCACTGGGTCATGAATCATGTCATTTTAGCAGTATTAAGCTGCAAAATTTGTTCTCCAAACTGCAATTCTTACGGGTGCTTTCTTTATCTCACTATCATATCACCGAGCTACCTGTTTCAATCAGCAAGTTGAAACATCTACGGTATATGGATCTCTCTCACACTGCAATCAAGATGTTACCAGAACCAATATGTTCTCTCCACAATTTACAAACATTGATATTGTCAAATTGTCATTCTCTTACTAAATTGCCAAAGAACATGTGGAAGCTTATTAACTTGCGTCATCTTGATATTAGTGGAACTGACTTAAATGAGACGCCAAAAGAAATGAGTAGATTAGAAAATCTTCAAACACTGTCTAACTTTGTTGTCAGGAAAAAGAGCGACTCAACAATCAAAGAATTGGGTGGGATTTTGTATCTTCATGGAACACTTCGCATTTCAAAGTTGCAGTACGTTGTCTCTATGAAAGATGCAGCTGAGGCAGGCTTGGTAGAAAAGACACAAATGGATGAGCTAGTGCTGGAATGGAGTGACAATACTGTTAATCCAGAAAATGATGGAGATGTGCTTGAACAGTTAGTGCCTCATACAAATTTGAAGAAGCTCAGCATTAGTTTCTACTGTGGTACAAGATTTCCACCTTGGTTGGGGGATTTTTCATTCTCTAACATGGTTTTCCTATGTCTTAGCAAGTGCAAGAATTGCTTAGACTTGCCACCACTCAGGCAGCTACCATCTCTAAAATTCCTCATTATTGAATGGATGGATTCGGTAAAGAGTGTGGGGTCCTGAATTCTGTGGGATGGATAATCCATTTCAGTCTTTGGAAACTCAAACATTTGAGGGGATGTTAGAATGGGAAGAATGGGTTTCATTTGATGATGAAGGTGGAGCATTCCCTCGCCTGCGAGAGCTTTCAATATGAAGATGCCCCAAGCTGAAGGGAAACATACCCAAGCAATTTCCTTCTATAGTAAAAGTTGAAATTTCTGAATCTCAAGAGCTTGTGACAACACTTTTGACAGAGGCATCATTACACAAAAGGCTTTTACATTATTGTGATAAGGTTCTGTTCATAAGTGATGGTAAAGTTGTGTCGTTCTCCGAGCAGATGACTCTCTTTACGTCTGAAGGTGCCATAGAATCCTCATTGCTCATGACTCAAGGTGGACAGCAAGACCTTTCCTCTTTTGAAAGCATAAAAGTTTCAGAAATATCACAACTGATGAAATTGCCAGTGAGGCTAGATAGCCTCAAAATTGAAGGATGTGATTCTCTGGAGCTCATACCTGAACAAGAGATGGCCAAAATCCCTTCTCTCAAACAATTGTATATCATTAATTGTTGTTCTCTCAGGTCCTTTGGAGGCCATCCACTCACTGCCTTAAACAGTCTTTACATCCAGAACTGCAAGGAATTAGAGTTTCTCCCACTTGCAGAGAAGACAGACCAGTATGCATGTCTTGAACATTAGTGCATAGGGAGTAGCTGTGATTCCCTAAAATCCCTTCCATTAGACTTCTTTCCAAAGCTTAGAAATCTTTCTATCTGGGATTTTGCAAATCTTGAATCCCTTTCAATGACAGGGAATTTAGAAGAATCTTATGTCTCTTGAGGCCTTGGAGATCAGGGATTGTCCTAAGCTAGTATCTCTTTCAAAAGGAGGATTGCCTACCACCAACTTGACTTCTATTTGGCTCTCCAATTGCAAGAGTTTCAAGGAACTGCCTCATCAGTTGCACAACCTCAATTCTCTGCAATCAATGTTTTTAAATAATTGTCAAGAACTCGTCTCACTTTCACAAGGGGGTTTGCGTGTCATTTCCAGAGGAGAAGTTGCTGCCTAGCAATCTCAAATCTTTACGCGTCAGTGGACTTTTGAATCTCAAATATCTGAATTACAAGGGACTTCAAGACCTTACTGCTCTTAAAACATTGGAGATTAGCTACTGTAACAAACTTTGGTCCTTGCCAGAAGAGGGTCTTCCATCCTCCCTCTCTTTTCTCTGCATCAAGGAATGCACTTTGCTGAAACCAAAACTCCAAAATAATTGGTCCAAGATAGCTCAGATAGCTCGCATAGAAATTGATGAGGAAGTAATCTCATGAGTAAGTCTTCCAGCAAGGTACCACGCACATAGATTAATGACAATTTGACTTGCTAGAGAAATACTCACTTTACTTACGTAGTGAAATGATTATTGCAGATAATAAATAATTCTTTCCATTGTGCATTATCTAGGCCAATTTTGAAGAATTGTTGGGCCAGCAACAGTTGCTCAAGTTTCTACATATGGGTTTTTCTGCAGTTATTCACGTTCGTCTCCTACTTCAGGTAGTGGATTTTGGTCCTTTGTTTTGTGATCAATCAATAGTACCTTGTGAATGTGAATTTTTTGGAGGCTTCTAGGTCCAATTTTCTGAACAAGTTCGAAGATTTTTATCATTGCTTTTTAAGGATTAAGTGGTTCAGATCAAAGTGGTCTTCTTATATGGGGAAGTTATATGGTTAGAAAAAGGCTGTTAAAAAAATATGGGGTAGTTTTGTTTTAGTTTGTTATAACTTAGCATTGGTTGGGAAATTGTAAAAAAGTGCAAAGGTATGCCTTTAGACGCAAAAACTCTTGGGTTCTCTTGCACCCAGAAGTAGAAGTTAATAACAAGATATGTAACAATTGCTCAAGTTTCTACCTGAGTTTTTCTGCAGTTATTCACGTTCGCCTCCTCCCTCATGTTTTTGTTGTGGATTTTGTTCCTTAGTTTTGTGATCAATCAATAGTACCTTGAAAATCTTTCTGGAGGCTTCCAGTCCAATTTTCTGAACAAGTTTGAAGAATTTGTCATTGATTTTACAGATTAAGTGGCTTCAGCTCAATGGGGTCTCCTTCTATGGCAGAGATCTACGGTTTGAAGAAGGCTCTTAAAGAAGAAAGAAAAGACCAAAAAACAAAATCTAAGCAAGATGATTGGGTTCAAGCTACGGACATCTGGTATGTGGGATACAAGTGGGAGTGCATCGTTATCTGGGTTTTAATCATGTGTGCAAAGGGGCTAACCAGGCAGCCCCCTGCTGGCCAAACATGCACAACATGGAGAAGCTGTGAAGATATGGATTGAAGATGACCCTTCAATTTTAGAGAGACAGTTGCAATGCGATGTAATGTTTTCTTTGATTTTTTTTCATGCTCTGTACTGATTCACTACTATTAAGCAATGGAAGTAAACCTATTTGAGAATTTTGTGTGCATTGTAGGGTTTGCAATTAGTAATCATAATCACGCAGAAACTTAAGAATTTGCTTGTGGCCAAAAAAGTCCTTAAATTTGGCCGGTTTTGCAAAGATGGATTGAAGAGGTTATTAGTAAGCGCAATTGGTGATGAGTTTTTTCTTTTAGTTTTTTTGCTTAACTCTATACTTATGTACTTTTTTTTAAAATATTAAACCTCAGTTTTTTTCTATTTAAGTAAAATCATACTATAAGTAATTTTCAACAAATAAGCTTTGTTCAAAAAGCTACAGCCAAACAACACTTTGTTTCACATTGTACAATTAATTGAATTGACTTCAATTAAAAAAAAAAAAAAAAGCTGGAACCCATTGTAGAAACTTTGCCGGTCCAAGGTGTTGCTATCTTTCTGACTCCATTATATTATTGATGTATACGTTGGGTGTTGCTATCTTTCTGACTCCATTATATTATTGATGTATACGTTGGCAATGTGGGAAATCTTGGGCCAATCTACTCCTCCAACCTTTTGGCAACAATCAGCAAGCCATGAGCAGTTTTGGATACGAAGAGAAGAAAGAGAGGTGGGCAATCCATATGCTGGCATCGCCTTGAGCTTCTCACAGAAGCTGATCTCCAGCTTTTCCAACGAGGTGAGGTGCTGCAGCCCTTTGCCCAGGAATGTGAGATTTTGAAGTCTGCTGATTCGAAGAGAAGTGAGAGTGTTGGGCAGCAACTCCTCTTCTGGGAACAACACCACCATACTACATCCACCTGTAATCTCAAAATGAGTCAGGTACTTCATTTCATGCAAACCCCAATCCTTCTGAGGCGTCAGGTTGTTACAATTGGTAATAATCAAAGATTGTAGGTTAAGGGGCAAACTGCATTCTGAAAATTGAGAGAGATCCGCACAATTGGATAATTCCAATTTTTGGAGCTTGGTAAATAAACCTAATGACAAAGCTTGAAGCTTCCAACATCCAGAAACCACTAATGTTTTCAAGGAAAAAAGGTGCTTCGGTAACCTCCCAATCAATTCAGGACATTCTTGTATTTGAAGCACTTGGAGTGCAGGGAAATCTTCACGTTCATTTGCAGAAGGAATCCAATGCGTCCAATGTGACAACTCCTTAAATGATAAAGTTTTTAGAGATCTGAATGATTTGACTCCAAATTGGCCATTCCAATAAAATCCCTGATCCACCCTTTCTAATCCTTCCATCTTTTCAATGTACAGCTCTTGAAGAGAAGATAAATGCCCCAGTGCTGGCAAGGACATGCAATTTTTGCAGCTTCTAAGACTTAGGGACACCATGTTACAGAAGATGGGAGTGCCTAACCAATCGGAAAACCTTGTACCACTGTAGTTTTCAATGATAAGCTTCTTCAGATTTTTATGAGGTTGCAGATTGTCAAGTACTTCTATTCCATTGTTTACATCATTAGTGCCAGTAGTCCATTTGAAAATTAACTCACTTAGATATTCCTTACTCTTCAAGTTGGCCTCTGAAGCTTCTGTAGCACTGACTACATTCTGCAGCCTTATGATGCAAAGTGTACGAAGTTGTGAAAGCTTCCCCAATTCACTAATCTTTGACCCACTATCCCTGCCCACAACAAAATCAGTCAATACTCGGAGACTCTTTAATCTTCCAAATTCACATGGCATCTCTTTTAGGTTGGTTCCACTCACATCTAGATGACGTAAATTAATGAGGTCTACTATCTTTGGTGGTAATGCAGTGAGATCACCACAATTTGACAAGAACAATGTCTGCAAATTATACAAAGAACATAGTGAACTGGGTAACTCACTGATTAAAGTGTGTGAAAGGTCCAAGTAACGTAGATGTGTCAATTCATGCAAAGAGTCAGGCAGCTTATTGATCGCATACCAAGAAACAGAAAGCACACGCAAGTATTTCATCTTTTGCAACCATTCTGAGATAACAATGTCACTCAAGGCAAAGCATTGACTAGGATTCGAACAGGTCAGTGGAAGGAAAGTTCGCAGAGACTTTACTTCATCAAGGGCCACAAACTTATCGGGGCCATCAAACCGGTCCATCAAGCATGCAAAATGCCGAGCATTTTCCCAAATTCCATGCGACTTGGCATCCTCAAACTTGTAACAAAAATCTCCAGATGCATATTGAGCTAAATCATTGACAAGATCATGCATTACAACGCACAATTCGTTTTGAGATGATTGGAAAAGTGACCTTGATAATAGTTCCCGTAAATACTCATAGCCAACCTCTTCCTTTGTGTCCTTACCATTTGGCTTCGGCAAGAAACCTTCGGCCATCCACAAGAGAACCACTTTCTCTTTTTCAATCTCATGGCCCTTTGGAAATATCGAACAATAAGCAAAGCATTGCTTGAGATGTGGAGGGAGATGATAATAGCTCACTCTTAAAGCAGGAAGGATGCTACTCTTATCATTAGGTAGATCCCATATCTTGCTATTGAGTATTCTACGCCATTCCTCAACTTCTACTTTTGAGTGCAAGAGTGCTCCAAGTGTTTTTGCGGCTATAGGCAGGCCTTGGCACTTTTTGACAATATCTTCACCTATCTCTTTGAAAGTTGGATGTTCTTCAAGTTTGCTAGTCCTAAATGCATGTTTTGCAAATAATGACCAGCAGTCTTTATCTGACAAATGTGGCAAATTATAAGTAACATATGCACCCATTGTTGTTGCAACACTATGGTTACGAGTTGTCACAATAATTCTACTCCCACTAGCTCCAACTTTTAAGGGACTTGACAACAAATCCCAGTCAATAAAATTCTCATTCCATATGTTATCTAAAACAAGCATATATTTTTTTCCATTCAATGTCGCTTTTAGTTTTACTTGAAGAACATTCAAGTCTCTGACATTACAATCCTCATAAGTTACTGAGTTGTAAATCGTTCTGGTTACCTTGAAAATATCAAATTCTTCTGACACATAAGCCCACCCTCTCACATCAAATCTATTCTCCACATCCGAATCATTATACACAAGCTGAGCTAGGGTAGTCTTTCCAACTCCACCAATTCCAACTATTGCAATCACAGGGATTCCATTTTCTTGTGCATTACCAGCAAGTAAAATCTTTTTTAACTCCACTTTATCTCTACATCTACCAAACACTTCAAATTCATCAACTAAAGAAGTTGTGGGCAACATGGATGGTTGTTTCACTCTTACACTTTCCTTGAGATTGAGGACATCTCTCTCCTCTGCTAAGCACCCTAGTCTGTCAACTATCTTTTCAAGCCTGGATTCTATTTTTTCATCAAGTTTGAGACTAGATTCATTATCTTCCTTACATGGACTATGAATACCAAAAAGACCCCGTACCTGGTTTGCCATAACCCCCATGACTTTGCCTTTTCCCTTGTCCTTAGCTTTTCCCTTGACCTTAGCTTCATCTTCCAACTTGCGGCGCAAACCTATGGTGTCAATCTCGTCCAACAGATCGTCAGCCTGGTAGGCAGCATCTTTGAGCTGGTTGATCCACTCTTTGACCTTCAGATTCGTGATCTGTTTCTCCTCTGCGTCACTGAGCACTGCATTAACAGTCAGCAGATCTCTCCTCAGCTTCTCAAAGAGTTTCTGACGGTCACCACCTCCGAAGAATTTTTCGATCAGGGGAGAAGAGAGCCTTTCAAACAGCGGTCCAAGGACTGCAGAAAGAAATGCCTCTCCAAATATTTCCAAAACCATTTTCTCCGCTTTGTGATGGAGTATGTTTGAACGTCTCTGCAGTCTACAAATTGCTTCTTGTTATAATTGAATATTCTTTTTTTTTTATTTCTATAATTGAGTTAAGCCTTAGTGAGAGTTTTCATCCTGTCCACATCCCATGTGAGTGGTAGTTAGTGGTTACCCATTTTTTCTCCATTTTTTGGCAGTGAGTCAAATTGTTAGCCACGAGTTTCAGACTGGTTGTTGAAAATGCAGTGAGCATTCACATTCTGGGATCACGGTGTGTTGCCCAAGCAATGCTACGATGGTGTGTCGGTGGGATCATGTAATAGTCATTATTTACCATATACAATGTCATTACTGCAAATCCAGAAGTGTGTATTCCTTTAGCACTTTCAATATGATTGAAAACAATACTAAGATGTCAAACTAATAAAAAGTTGTCAAACATCAAATATTTCAAAAGTGGTTGAGTTCTTATAAAAAAAAAACTACGTTCAACTCAACTAATGAAGAGCATTCACATCCTAGTAAAGCTACTACGGTCACAACCAAAAAAACACAACGCGGCCTTTGTTGAAAAATTGTTGTATTCTTATCCTCAATCACAGTGGCGGAGCTATGTGTAAGCTAGTCCAGTCCAGCTTTTTATTTTTTTTTTAAATTTGATAGCTAATTTTTTTATTTATTTTAAAAAGCCCTAGTCTTAGCCCAGTCTAAATTTCAATCCTAAACTCTAGCCCCAGCCCATTCTAATCACAATCTCATTCTAAATTCAAGCCCAAACCCACCAATTTTTAACCTAATCCATCCAAATCTGATCTAAAACCCCAAAATCTCAAGTTTCAAAACAAAAAAAGTCTGTAGAACTCAAACTCACCGTGCGTGACCGACGACTAGTGCTCATGACCAGGGCCGGCCTGCTTGAATCACCGTCGCCGCCGCCTCACCGCTCGGTCACACCTCCGCCTCTCCGCGACACCGCCTCACCTCTCGGCCGCACCTCCTTCGCGCCTCCGCCCTTGGTACATCTCTCTGACAGTCTAACTATGTTTCTCTCTTTCTCTTTCTCTTTCTCTTTCTTTCTTTCTTTTTCTCTTTCTCTCTTACGTTCTTTCTCTCCCACCGTGACTGACTGTTGTGATTTGGGTTTGCTGAGTGTCTCGGACTCTTGGGTTATGAATTATATGAATTGTTTATTGTTTGTGTTATGGTTTATGTGCATTATTTGTTATTTGTGTTGTAATGATATAAATATACTGGATTGAAATGCTCTAATTAGATGTTAGATTAAATGTACTTACATATTTTTTTAAAACCTCATGAAACAAAAAGAGTTTGAAAAATATAAAACACATATTAAACGTTTTCGATATTATATTTATACAAAAATACTTCAATTTGATTTAATTTGGTACTTTTATGAAAGGTATAATTGTTTATTTTGTTATTTTGATTTTAAATAAATAAAATAAAATCATTTTAAATTATAATAATATGAGATAATAAATATATTGATTTTGATCTTCTTTTTGCTAAGTAAGTGAATGAATGGCTTTATTAAACATTATTTCATTTATTATTTATTTTTCTTGAAAACAGAAGCAAAAATTGGGAAAACATAATAAATATATTAAATGCTTAATTTGTTGATTTTTATTTATAAAATTATATTAAGATAACATAAATATGCTACTAAATTTGAATATATTAAATGAAATAACTTAATATGTATAGCTGTTTTTTTAGTCCCAAATTTTTTGTTCAAATTTTTAATATACCAATACGTATAACTATTTACGTTTTTTTCATTCCTGGTTTTTATGCTGTATTTTTACAACCTTTTTTTAAATTTTAAACCGAATGAAAGGTATATATTTTCCATACCGTATATATTTCGTTCCATATGTTATTAAATGAAATTCTTTCTTACCGTCGAGATTTACTTAATATTTCTTACGTTGTTATTTCTGAATTCTGGTGCGGGAATATGATATTAGCAAAGATGATTGGTTGTGGAAATTGGATTTAGTGATTTCTTAAATTTTATTGTATCTCTCTAATTTGAATCCCCTCTTATTATCACTGTATTAATCTCTGAAGAAACGGCTGAGGCATCTGCATGTGAAAGATTTGAAAAGCTGAAGCCCATCTCTTTCTTGCTCCACTTTTTGCCTTCCAATTTCCCTGTTTTCCTTTGACCTTCTTTCACTAAAGAGCAACATGGCTGACCCGCCGGTGCAAACGGATATTGACAAGAAACAACCTCTGACAAGTGAAGCAACTCTTGATCTCTGGTTGCCAGATGATGTAAGTGATGAACAATTTTCAGAAACTCCTTTTATTACAAACACAGGGACCTCTTTGCCTCTGGATCTTGAATTACGACTGTCATGCAGACCGCTCATAGATCTCTCTTCCACCGGAAGTAATAGTTTTTGTGAGACAATGATTACTGACTTTGTTGTGGGCAAAGAAAGAGGCTCAACTGTTAAAGATTTGGGGCCGCTTTTACATCTTAATGGGACACTTCGCATTTCAAAGTTGCAGAACGTGGTCTCTCCAAAAGATGCGGCTAATGCCAGATTGGTAGAGAAGACACAACTTGATGAGCTAGTATTGGAATGGGGTGATGATAATGTGGATCCGGAACATGATAGAGATGTGCTTGAACAGCTAGTGCCTCATACAAATTTGAAGAAGCTCAGCATTAGTTTCTACTGTGGTACAAGATTTCCACATTGGTTGGGGGATTATTCATTTTCTAATATGATTTTCCTACGTCTTAGCCAGTGCAAGAATTGCTTAGACTTGCCACCACTCGGTACGCTACCATCTCTAAAATTCCTCATTATTGAATGGATGGATGCGGTAAAGAGAGTGGGTCCTGAATTCTGTGGGAAGTATAAGCCATTTCAGTCTTTGGAGACTCTAACATTTGAGGGGATGTTGGAATGGGAAGAATGGGATTTATTTGATATTGGAAAAGGAGAATTCCCTTGCCTGCGAGAGCTTTGTATAAGGAGATGCCCCAAGCTGATACAAAACTTACCCATATCACTTCCTTCCATTGTAAAAGTTGAGATTTCTGAATCTCCAAAACTTGTGACTACGGTTATTGCAGCGGCATCATCATACAAAGGGCTTTTACATTATCATGATAAGATTCGGTTTATAAGTGACGATAAAGTTGCCTCATTCTCAGAGCCGGAGAAGGTCGATTTTTTTTTCACAACTAAAGATGACGAGTCTTCCTCATTGCCCACAATTGAAGGCATGATGCAAAGTGCTACGGAATTGTCATTGCAAGGTATCGCAAATTCATCATTCCCCATGACTGTAGGTGGCGTGGGATCCTCATTTCCTATGACTGAAGATGTGGCAGCAGAATTCTCATTGCACATGACTCAGACCCCAAACATTAGAAATGAAGCTGATGTTCCGACCAACAATTGGTCCAACCAAGATGCACGGCAAGACCTCTCCTCTTTCAAAAGCAAGAAGGTTTCAGGAATATCAGAATTGATGGAAGTAACAGGGCTACATAGCCTCAAAATTGATGGATGTGATGCTCTGGAGTTCATACCTGAAGAAGTAATGGACAGCAACACTTCTCTCCAACATTTATATATCATTAAGGGCTCGTTTGGTATGCTGTAATGGTTATTACACTGTAATAGGAATCTGTATTACAAGGAATTGAATAAGCTGTAATGGAATAACTATTACTATTCATCAGTTTGGTAACAACACATAAATAGAACCCTGAATCTATATTCCATAGTTTGGTACAGTAAAAAAAGGTGGTGAAATAACATTATATTTTAGTCAAATTTCTAAAATACCCTTTTTGAAAGGCATTATATATTTATAATTTTTGTGAGTCTTGCTTAGTATTCTATTATGTATAAATTGAAAAAATAATAATAATTTTTTTTTGTTCTTTATTCAATGTCAAAATCTCCATATATATATATATATATATATATA
>BKZX01027272.1:0-14417 GCA_014362285.1 Fagus crenata
AAATAATGCCCAATAATATACTTGGGCTTAATTAATCACCTAATAAGTTAACTCGATGAGCCAAGTCCAATAAAATGTCCCAAACAGCCTCTAATAAATTATTTGGGCTTACTCCAAAAACCCACAACCCGAAACACATAACCCAATCTACCAAGACACCCATATAGCACCATCTGGGCCCGTTTTCAAGTGCCCCGACACTATTTACAAGCCCAAAGGAAATTCACATGAAGCCCATAATCCAAGATGTGCTTATAATGCAATTATGGGGTCCAAACACTATTGAATTAATAGAGAAACAGCTGGAGCCCAAGCATTAATCAGCCCAGCACCCAAAATAGCTGAAGACAGCCAACCCGTGGGTCCCATGGGGTCTGAACTAAGGCTGACAGAAGAAGAGTTGTATGTCTGCTGCTGGCAGAGCCTGTGTCATGTCCTATTTTTACTGAAAAGGAGGAAGGCAACAGCAAGCCATATTCTCCAACGTGACAAGAGCTGCCAACCCACCATTTTCAAATTACACAAGCTTCCATAGCTCATTCCAGCTCTCCACTCCACCGGAAACCATGATTTCTAGCACTGTTCACACAGCAGATTTCTGCATAACAGCTCCAAGATCACTGGCAGCAACCAAAACGCATGAGAAGTGAAGAAATATTATAGAGAACCTACGACCATGTCCATTCCGGTCCAAAAGGGGACTCAGGGAGTAGCTCCCACGGCCCAGACCCGTGAGGAAGCTACTCTCCTTATGTTGACCCGACTTGAGGAGTGTGGTTTGGTGGAGGGGAGTCAGTTCCGAGGCTTAGGCAGCCATGAACTTCTGTCATTAGGTTTGCTGGGAGGCTCAATGATGGGTTTATGGATACCAAGTCACATGAGACATGCATAGACATAACCATACATAAAAAACCCACCAACAAGAGGCAATGAGTGCCTCTGACAAGCCATCTCAGGGAGGGAGAAAACCTTACCCTGACACCAGGAAAAGGCCCTAATCATTTTACTTATGCTATACTCCTTTTGACAAAACATGTCACAAAGGGCTAATACTAAAAAACTAATGGGCTTAAGGGTACCAGAATCTCGGTTTTCCCAAGGGATTAAGCCATGTTAATGATTCTATATATGGAGAACTGACTGCATTCTTAAGGCAATCAGATCCATTAGCTTCAGTCAGACCAAGAACAACCCTTCCAACAACTCAAGAAATTACCACAATTAAAACCCAAGAGAAAGGATTTTCCCTGGGATTCCCAAGCGAAAACTTCTGAAACCAGGTGTTCTGAGACCCTTTCCAATTTAGATATATCGGCCTAAGCCCAGAAAATAAGGTCCTATTCCAACAGATAAGGATTCATAACTTAATTCCTATTTCCTCAGAAAAAGCTCTCCTGGCAGATGTCTGGGCAGAACTTCTTGAAATACCTTACAAGGACCATAATGGTTCTCTATCACTAGTTTAGCTCCATAAAAGGCCCAAACACACTCTTCCCCAACCCTTATGCATGTCTCACGGAGGTGACTCTCTCCTAACAAGTCAACCTTCTTTTAGTTTCAACAGAATTTGTTACTGCTCAAAGCTCTCCTGGCAGATGTCATCAGCAGCACAGAAAATCCGTGTTTGAGTTGTGATGATCAAAGTTACGTCGTTTCAAGTTCGATTCAACTGAGGAACAGTGAGAGGCTCGGCCTAAGACTGTTCTTTGAATTTCTTATTGGTAACGATACTTTGGTTAAACTTCTCTTGATCTTTGTTCACGTTATCTTTCGGGCTTTAGCGATTTTGGTTTTTTAAATATTCTTGAGAAGTGTCCCACTAGCCCGTGGGCCAAACCTTGGGCCCTCGGTTGAGTTTTGGGTTCGGCTACCCCTCTTCTCTAAATCAAAGTCCATGTTGTGATCGCCCTCGGCACACCACGTGGCATTGTTACAAAAACCCCCCTCACATTTCTGGCGACTCCACTGGGGAGTCGAGATTAACACTTCCAAGAAGAAAGTTAGAGCTCAAAAGCCGTGCCTCCAAAAACTCGACAAAGAAGAAATCAAAGAGAAGTTTCTGTCCATACAGAACATTCTCATGCTGAATCTGCCGTCAATGTACAAGGGCAAGATCAGCAACGACCACCTCCAAGTGGTCAGAACCAAGAAGTACCACCAACAAACTTGCTGCTGGAACTGATACAGAGCTTGCAGCAGAACCATAGTGAGCTGGCAGAAGCCATCAAACAACTCAAAGAGAAGGATGCTGGCACGAAGACTCCTCCTCAAAATGGGGAAGAAAACCAAGAAAAGCCTCACCAAGACTCAGGTTCACACGAAAAGGAGGCCACCTTTGTGACAATGTCTGACATAGCAGACCTCCTCAAACAAGAAAGGGAAAAGAATTTAAAAGAGCCTCGACTCTTTGTAAGGAAACCTCCCTATCCTGCTGGGTTGCTAAAACAGCCTTACCCCGAGAAGTATATTGCCCCAACCTTCTCGCGTTTTGATGGCCGAAAGGGGAGTGCCCTTGTGCATATTAGCAAGTTTGTCGACTCAATGGGGGCTTATGCTGGGAACGGTGATCTATGCCTTCGAGAATTCTCAAAGTCCCTTGACGATAGAGCCTACACATGGTATAACACCTTGCCTCCTGGATCCGTGAAGGTTTGGGAAGATATGGTAGAGCTGTTCTGCGGAAAATATTTTCAAGCGGAAGAAAAAATTACTCTTGTCAACCTCCACACCACCAAGCAAGCAGGCGGGGAAGACTTGCTCCATTATATACATCGTTTTCGCGATATATCCCTGGATTGCTATGCTAATTATGAAGAAGGCGAATTAGTAGGGGTTTGCATAGATAATATGTTGCCAGAATTTCGAGCCCACCTTGAAAACCTTGACATCTCAAGATTCGGGCAGCTGCTCCAAAAGGCTCGAAAAACAGCACTATCAGTCAAGCCTCATACTGAAAAGCCTAAAGAAAGGAAGAATCCACCACAAGTTCTCACGGTGTCTACTGCCAGCAACAAGCGGAAGAAATCAAACGAGAGGTCTTTTGATGAAGCACCACCTCCGGTTCCTTGTACTCTAGAAGAAATGAAGGTCATTCTTGACAAATGGGTGGCAGATGGCATTCTCAAACTTCCAGAAGTCCAGAAGAAAGCAACAGAAGAAGACAAGAAGAATCCGAAATTCTGTTACTTCCATCGATATGTCCATCACTCCACGGCAGATTGTTGGACTCTTAGAAGAAAATTCCATGAGAAAATTCAAGATGGGACCCTGGAATTGCCTCAACTACAGCAAAAGGTGCATACTGATCCTTTCCTCAAGCATAAAAATGGGGCTGTTGTTTCGGTCGTCATTCATGGGAGTACTAGTGACGTGGATGCTGATGAGTCTGCCACTGCAAGCACTGCCATGACACCTACAGCCATCAAGGCTCTGCAGAGGAATCCCAGGTTTCGGTCTCTCTTCAATCAGCTAGGATTGAATCCAAAAGCTCGCACAGCAGCTACTGAGGCCATTATGGCCATAGTAGCAGATTCCGGAGCTCACTGCTTTACAGCAGAAACCCATGCCAGCCGAGCCTTTCTGGAAACAACCAATGCAATCACATTCACAGATGAGGATATCGAAGTTCAGTATCCAGATCACCGACGTCCTCTCTACCTTTCAGCCACAATCAATGAGGTACAAGTAAGGCGTGCCTTAGTAGATAACGGCTCTTGTATCAATCTCATTCCTTTAAGTACCATCCAAGCAGCAGAAATCTCTCAAAAGAAGATCCAAGGGGCACCTATGGAGATAAAGGATTTCGGTGGTGTAGGTGAATACACTAAGGGGCATATTCAACTTGTTTTAAAGGTTGGTCCCATTGTGGCTTTCACACGGTTCCATGTTGTGGACTCCGCGGTTCCTTACCACATATTATTGGGAAGACCTTGGTTGCACAAGCATCAGCTCATCCCCTCCACTTACCACCAATGTGTCAAGGGAAGGCTCAATGGGAAGCCTATCCGAATAGCCGCCAATTCCGCACCCTTTAATCAATCCGAGTCTCACTTTGTTGAAGCAGCCTTGTATGATGAAGTTACTCCAGCAAGGGAAGCATCGCTTGCCAAACCTATTGGAATTCCACTACCCAAATGGGAAGAAATAAAGGATGCCCCTGGGGCGGACTTGAGAGATTTGCTGGAACAGAGAAAGAAACACAAAGCAGAAGCTAGCACAAGCAAGAGCCAGCCACAATGCGTACGTGTCCGTTTACCCGATGGACGCGTTGTTTATCGCTTGTGAAGGTGCGCGGGGGCCAATTGTCCTCAACAAGAGGCCCTCGAACCAGAGGAGGGAGTTCTGCAGCCCTCCTGTCTCACAGTAAATGAAGCAAGTACACCAAAACCTGTAGATGCAGCAGAACCTGTTGCAGCAGATCCCAAAATTTCTGCGGAAGAAGAACTTGAGGTAATCAATCTGAGTTCTAATCTCAATGTAAATAGGCCTGTTTCTATTAGTGCATCATTATCAGTTGAAGAAAGAATGCATTTAGTGGAATTATTAAAAGAATATCAAGATGTTTTTGCTTGGCAATATGATGAAATGCCCGGGATAGACCCGAAACTTGTTGCACATTCTTTAAATGTTGAACCGGGTACTAGACCAGTGGTACAACCTATGAGGACCTTTCATCCGGAGGTCGAAGCTCAAATCACTCAAGAAGTCAAGAAGCTACTCTCGGCTGGCTTCATTAAGCCAATACAGCACCCACGGTGGTTGTCCAACATAGTTCCAGTAAAGAAAAAGAATGGTCAGATCCCGTGTTGTGTGGATTTCCGTAATCTCAATAAGGCATGTCCTAAGGATGAATTCCCGCTGCCTAACATGGACCTCCTGATTGACTCAGCTGCTGGTCATGCAATGTTTTCCTTTATGGATGGTTTCAACGGCTATAATCAAATCTTTATGTCCCCAAAAGACGCTGAGAAGACTGCATTCCGCACGCCTATCGGGAACTTCTACTACACCGTCATGCCATTTGGACTCAAGAATGCCGGAGCCACGTATCAAAGAACCATGACAGCAATGTTTCATGATATGATGCATTGTGAGATTGAAGATTATGTCGATGATATTGTAGTGAAGTCCAAGACGAGGGGAGATCATTTTGGTATCTTAAAGAAGGTGTTCGAAAGATGCCGGTTGTACAAGCTCAAGATGAATCCTCTCAAGTGTGCATTTGGAGTTTCAGCCGGCAAATTTCTGGGTTTCTTAGTGCACCAGCGGGGTATCGATGTTGATCCAGCAAGGGCATCTGCCATAGCCACTATGAAGCCACCAACTACACATAAGGAGCTGAAGAGTTTCTTGGGCAAGCTATCATACATAAGAAGGTTCATTCCTGGGCTTGCTGCTGTAACTTCTACTTTCGCACCACTCTTGAAGAAGGGAGCCTCATTTCATTGGTCTACCGAATGCCAAGAAGCCTTCGAAAAGGTACAAAGCATCATGACCAAACTCCCTACTGTTTGTGCACCTATTTCTGGAAAACCTCTTCGACTCTATTTGGCCTCAAATAGTCAAGCAATTGGGGCTTTGATAGCCCAAGAAAAGGATAATGGAGTTGAACAACCCGTCTACTATATTAGCCGTACTCTTAAGGATGCAGAAAGCCGATACTCGGGGGCTGAGCGATCTTGCTTAGCTCTGATTTATGCTTCCCAAAGGCTCCGACACTATTTCCTAGCTCACAAGGTCCAGTTAATGACAAAGTCCCATCCTATCAGAAGTCTGCTGCATCGGTCTGTACTATCTGGCAGATTAGCACAATGGCTTCTGCAGTTGTCACAGTATGAGATTATTGCTGAAACACCAACTGCTATTAAAAGCCAGGCCATTGCCGACCTATTAGCTCAATTTCCTGGAGAAGACAACTCATTCATTACAGATGAAGTACCAGGGGAAATCAATGAAGTATTCCTGGTAGGCTTGGCAGATTCTGTTTGGACCTTGAGATTTGACGGCTCCTCAACTGCTACATCAGCAGGGGTCGGTATTGTTCTGTACAAGGATGATGGGGAAGCTGTGACAAAATCTTTCAAGTTTGATTTCCCTTGTTCCAACAATGCAGCTGAATATGAGGCTTACTTAGTCGGCTTGGCAATAGCATATGAAATGGGAATCAAGCATTTACGAGTTATTGGTGATTCTAACCTTGTGGTATGTCAAGCCCAAGGAGAATTCTCACTCAAGGAGCCATCATTGGCACCTTACAGAGCTCTGGCACAGAAGTTTGAAGCAAGATTCAGCACCTTCGAAATAAAACACGCTCAAAGGAACGAGAACCGGTACGCGGATGCCTTGGCTACTTTGGGATCTCAAATAGCCTTTGAAGGTGAAGAAGTGGATGTTACCATCTGTAAGAAGGTGAAGCCTATTACTGAATCATTGAGAAAAGAGTTTGAAGAGCTGTCTCGAGACCAAGAAGACTGGCGAGCACCAATCAAAGCCAAGCTCATGTCTCCTGTTGATACGGCAGATTTAAGAGAGATTAAGGATTACACCTTGATATCTGGGGATCTTTATAGAAGACTGCCTGGAGGAGTTTTGGCACGTTGCATTAGCCTCGAGGAAGCAAAGCAAAGGCTGTCTGAAATCCATGAGAAAACTTGTGGAGATGGAGGAACTACCAGCCTCTATCGCAGACTTCAGCGGCTGGGCTATTTCTGGCCAAACATGAGTGCAGAAGCAACAGAGGTACAAAGTCAATGCCCAACTTGCCAGTTCCATCACAGCAACGAAGAGGTATGTGCAACTTTTGTCTCTAATGATTGGCGCATACCCTTCTTAGAATACTTGCTTGAAGGGATTTTGCCCTCGAACCCCAAGGATGTTTACCGCCTTAAAAGGCTAGCCTTGAGGTATTTTGTGGAAGGGGGAACTCTCTTTCGAAAAGGCTTTCATGGAGAGCCACTTAGATGCCTTGGCTTATCGGAATCCCAAATGGTCATGAAAGAAACTCATGCGGGAGAATGCGGGGAACATCAAGGGAAAAAGAGGCTCTACCAATGCTTGCTTACACTCGGATACTACTGGCCTACAATGAAAAAGGACGCGGCAGATTTTGTGAAGACATGCCATACTTGCCAAGTCCAAGCCAATTTGATCCATACTCACCCAACTAGTCTCCAAAACATGGTTACACCTTGGCCATTTCACACTTGGGGGCTAGATCTCATAGGCCCCATCAATCCGGCCTCCGGTGGTTACATTTGGATTCTTGTAGCTACTGAATACTTTACAAAGTGGGTAGAAGCCATCCCTCTCCGAAAGGCAACAGGTGCTGCAGTTGCAAACTTTATCCGAGAGCACATAATCACTCGCTTTGGCATACCATACAAGCTCATCACCGACAATGGTACTCCATTCATAAACAAGGATGTGCGTGAAGTACTAGAACATTACCGAGTCAAGCATCGACGCTCTACACCTTATTATCCTCAAGGTAATGGGCAAGCTGAAGCCACGAACAGAATGTTGCTGCGAATTCTGAGCAAAATGGTGTTTGATTATGGGAACGACTGGAAAGCCCATCTGGCAGATGTCCTCTGGGCATACCGAAGTTCACCTAAGACAGCAACAGGTTTTACGCCCTTCTCACTTGTTTATGGTACTGATACCATTTCCCCAACTGAATTGGTTGTGCCTAGCCCACGAGTAATGCAAGGGAGTGAGTTGGAAACGGATGCCAATATGTGTGCTGAAGCACGTATGGCAGATCTGGAAGGACTTGATGAGGCAAGGGATTTAGCTAAAGCAAAAAGCCAAAGGAACTACCAAAAAATGGCTAATGTCTATGGTAAGGCCCTTCGGGTCCGAATTTTTGCGGAGGGACAAATGGTCTTAAAGGCCGCGGAATTTGTAAGGAGAAACCTACCATCTCCATCCAAGTTCTCTCCTAATTGGGATGGGCCATACATCATCCGAGAAGCACATGGAAGTAGTTACTACAGGCTGTCTAAGTCTGATGGGACTACCTTGGCAGATCCTATCAATGGAAAATGGCTGAAACACTATTACTCGTAAGATGCATTACAGCAGATTTTGCATTATGTATCTTTCTTCTTTTGAAATAGTTTTGAAGCATTTTGTGCTAGGCTAAGAGTAATAGTAGTTAAAATGCCCTTCTTTTGTATTACAAAATATATCAACTTTTTGTACAATGTAATCCAAGCAAGTAAAGTTGACACAATTCAAGTTTCATTGTTCATAAGCAAATGTACTTAACAAATATGTGCCAAAAAGCCAAAATAAAATCAAGTTTCATTGTCAAAGTCTATACACGGCTAACATATTACAAAAGAACAACAAAACAGAAAAGAAAGAGGAGTGCAGAAGATGGTGTGCTCAGGACAGCAAGCCCTGGAGGGCTGACTCAGTACGAGCTTCTGCAGAAGCTCTTCTGGCAGAAGCCAAGTCCCATGGGCTTGGTGCAACAGCGTTCAAAGCATCCCTTAAAGCAGCAACACGAGCCTCTGCCTCCCTCAACTCAGCCAAGACCCTCCTGCTGAATATGTCACGGGCTAACCTCCTCAAATAGTCGAGAATGAAACCGAATTTGAAACCTCCTTCAATGGCCTCTTGGACTACAGCTTTCCACTCAAGGATATGAACTTCAGTAATGTTCTCAAGCCTAGTGTGCTCCATATGGGCTAGCACACAGCAAAGGAGAGTCAGTAAGGAACTTCCCACATGCACGCCGCGGCTGAAATATGATGAGCAACTGCCGTACTTTTCCCACAGGGCCTTCAAGAACCGAATTCCTCCTCGGGGTACTCGGAAGACTTCAAAGTCAGCCTTCACATCATCAAAGGTCCAGAAATGCTCAGCATGGCGGGAACTGAACGACGTACAGTCAAATTCTCAGAAGAAGGCAGCCATATCAGCAAGAACAGAAGTTCTTGATGTTGCAGGCCTTGCAGCAGACAACAGCCCTGGTTGACTCCAAACGACAGACTCTACTGCTGCAGCCTGAAGTCTCCTTTCTTCTTCTGCAATAGCTTCACGGCTGCTTCTAGCTGTAGAAAAAAATGAGGCAAAGAGGAAAGATTCAGTTAAGCAAGCATAACCATGCAAAAGCAAAAAGTAAACAAGTGAGTAAAATGCTTACTAATACTCCTTTACTAAAAAAAGATATGCTAATTGCAACTTGTTCTCAAGATAGTCTGGCTAAGTCATTTGGGGGAACGACAACTGAGCATTAACTCAGGTTCACCCAACGGGGAACAACAACTGGGCATTAACCCAGGTTCACCCAACGGAGGACAACAAATGGGCATTAACCCATGTCCACCGGTTTACCTAATGGACCTAATGGCGAACAACAACTGGGCATTAACCCAGATTCACCCAAGGGAGGACGACAAATGGGCATTAACCCATGTCCACCGAGCTCAACCAATTAGGCCTGGATAGTGAACAACAACTGGGCATTAACCCAGGTTCATCGGAAGGGGGACAACAAATGGGAATCAACCCATGTCCATTGAGCTCACATATTATACCAAACGGAGGACAACAACCGGGCATCAACCCGGGTTCACCGGATGGAGGACAACAAATGGGAATCAACCCATGTCCATACACAATGGGGGACAACAAATGGGAATCAACCCATGTGCACCAAACTCATTTTATTGGGAGTATGCAGCCACAAAACAGTGGGCAAAAGATGGGAGAAGACTTACACAACCCGTTGGTGCTGGGCTCACAAAATCACAAAAGGGTGTGACCATAATGTGGTGGACAACAAATGGGAATCAACCCATGTCTACTAGGTTCACCTAATTAAAAGAAGTTGTGAAAACAGCAAACGATGGGTGGGAAGTCATCCTATCTCTACTGGGCTCATGCTTCCACAATAGTAAATTTGAAACTACCAAATGGCAAACAACAAATGGGCATCAACCCATGTCTGCCAGACTCACACAGCAAGCAAAGACAACAAAAGACAGCAAATGGGAATCAACCCATGTCTATTATATCTACCAAGATTTGGTTTTATGGTCATAAGCAATAAATGAGCATTAACTCATGTCTAAGCAATCCATGATCAACAAACAAGAGAATATACACTTATAAGCTCTATGCACAACGGACAAATAGTCAAGTTTCGCTTATATATTTCGAGAAATCTCTGCCATCAAGCAACAGCAATGGCAAGATATTATTTAAGAGCCAGTACCTGTTCTGGTTGGGCTTGTCTAAGCTGCTGCAGGAGCAGTGACCTCCATATCTGCTGTCTCAGCACCAGTCATGTCATCTTCTGCATCAGCCTAGACTTCATCATAGCTATCATGGGTATCCGCCATGTCCACATCATTTACAGGGCCTGGGCCAATTCCTCCTCTATAACTGGAACACCACTGCCAGGAGTAACATCTGCCTGAACTGGTTCTTCACTGGCAGCAACTTCAGCAGGTTCAACATGAGCCATATCTGCATTAGAATCACCATCAGTCGCAATATTTTCGTCAATTGATGTGCTTTCAGCAAGAATATTACCTTCTGGGACTTTAGGGATGTGTGCAGGGACTTCTTCATGGCCAGGAACCTCCTCAGTGATTACTGGTGCAGTCTCATCTTCTTGGACAGTTGTTGCAACAAACACAGCAGTGGCTGTGACTATAGGTGTAGGAGCTGTGCCACCAAATTCACCAAGGGGACTTGGGGGTGTTGGTACCCTTGCTGTGGCTGAGGCAGTCCTCTCAGAATCTGTAGACACTAAGCTACCCCTCCGAGCTCTCCGAACATATTGACGAGTGGAAGGACTTGAATCAAGTAAAGAAGGGTCTACATGGCTGCCACTCTCAGAAATATCCCCCTGAACAGTCCCACCACTACTAGTCACAACTATTGGTGTAGTCTCTACAACTCTTTCAGCACCTGTGACAACCCCAACAGTCACATGCTCTTCAACAACCCTTTCTGCAGACTTGGTTTTGCTGGCAGATGCAGTGGAATCACTGTCAGAAGCAGCTCCCGTAGCTCCCAACTCACCCATGGATACCTCATCATCTTCAGTATTGGCCCTTGCCTCCACACCCTTCTCCTCAGAAGAGACATTTATGATAGCATCTGTATCCAGGGAGCCAATATCTGTTGAGCTGATATCTGCTGTAAAATCACCTGCACCAGAGACTGCTTCTGCAGCAGCAGCTTCAGCATTTTCACTTTCAGTTTCTGCTGCAACAGCAGCATCAGCATTTTCACTCTCAGTCTCTTCTGCAGTAGCAGTTTCAATATCTTCATTCTCAGTCTCCTTGGCAGCAGCTCCAGATGGATCATCTTTGTCACTTGAAGATGATGAGCTGCTCAAATCATCCTACAAAAAAAAAAAAAAGGAGAAAGCATGAGAACCTTATTTTTTGTTAGAAACAAGATGTCGTGGCTAAACGCGTACCGGTATCTCAATCGGGATGCGGGCAGCCGTGTCAGCTCTTTGCTTAGACTGCCACAAAGCAGAAACTACATCAACATCATAAAATACATACATATGTATATATATATATATATATATATTAATTGACAAAACAAGGAGGCAAGAAATGAAAACACTTACTCTTTTCTCGGAATAAACAACACCACGACCCAATTTACGCGCAGCAACGCGTGCGGCAATAGAACCTGGTGCACTTGGAAAGGTTGGAGGAACGAAAGTTTTCTTTCCAGCTCTAGTCTTTCTAACTGGTTTCTTACTCACTGGGGCAGAAACCTCTTCAGCAGCAGTCTCATCAGCTGGCACTGGATCCTGGACAGCAGTCTTCAGAACCAACACTTCTTTGCTAACTCTGCCAGCAGTGGTTTTAACCCTCTTTGAAGCTTGAACAGGAGACTCCTTACTCGCAGCTTCTCCCGTTTTGGATCTATCCGGTTGCTTCCTCTTAACAGTAGGGGTACTAGCAGAAGCAGTCCTTCTTCCCCTGCTAGATGGCACTCTACCAGGTGCAGCAACATGGGGATGATCTCTCAACCACAAAGGAGGGTGGGGACTGCCATATAGCACCCATTGTGACTCCTCATGATGCCACACAGCATAGCCTAAGTTTTGGCGGTTTGCGTAGGTGGTCATGGTGTTGGTAGCTGTGAACAAACGAGGGTAAGGAAGCGAGGAAGTGTATGACTCCAACAAGTGAGAAATATCCCTCCTCCCACTATCCCTAAACTCAACCATGGCAGCCATTAATCCTCCCCAATAATTGCTCATGGCTGTAGTATAGATACCTACCCTATCACCACTAGGAATTATCACCCGAGGAGCAACACCACTCCAATAGGCAAAGGCCATGGTCCTCAAAAAGGGGTTAATGACGGGGATTTCACCTGCAGCAACCCCCATGACAGCAGGAACCTCTTGGTCGAACCCAAATTGCCTCCTCACCTTATGGGCACTGTAAACCGTGAATCTAAGTCCATCAGAAGTCAATACTGGTAACCAGCCAGCATTGGTGGCAGAAAGATAAGCCAGTGATGCAGTATCTCCAGCAATAAGACTGTAATCTTGAGCTTCTATGTTAGAAAATCCAGACATCACTGACTCATACATGAACCCGCGATGGGACACTCCATATGGCCTCCAGCAAACTTTACTCTCACTATCTAACGAAGGTATCAAACTGTGGTCATAAAACTTACTGCCTACCCAACGAAACACAGCAGGAACATCTCCCTGAAAATCGCCAACATTAACAACAACCCCCTCCGGCATCGACCCAAATTTCTTCCGGGCCTCATAGGGTTTCCTACCCTTTCGTATATACTCCAAAGCGTGCTCCCAAATGAATGTATGGACAATGGACGAATTGAAGGCCACGGTAACAATGTGGCAAGATGCCCCAGCCAATTCCTCAGCGTGCAGCAGATCCAGCTGAGTATAAAGCTGCCCCAGCAGCAAAGGAGCAAGGGGAAAACGAACCCCTGCAGCAATTTTGACAGCAAGACAAAAATATAAAGGTTTGATTGAGTACGCGGGGTGCTCACCGAAGACACATTTGTTGAGCCAATACGATACGAAAGCGGCCCTCCGGATCAAAGGGTCTTCTGTTCTGAGGAAGTGCTCCATCCAAGAATTAAATCTTGCTGCTTGGGTCCCTAAGGCCACGTTCTTTCGCCCTATGTAATCTGCCAGGACAGCTTCGATCTTTGACTCCTCAGGGGAAAGTGCAATTTCTGCTGGGTCTTGATCACCCAGGATTGGCAGTAGCCACTGATTCTCTATGTCCTCTAATGTAACAGTCATCTCCCCGTGGGCGAAGAAAAAAGTATGCGTGGATGGGCACCATCTCCGCACCAGTTGCCGCAACGCTTCAGTGTCACGGAACATGTTCGAACATCTCGAAATAAGAATGGAACGAAGCACACCGGCTTGCTCCAATCTATCACAAAATCCTCTGTCAGTCAACTCGGAGTCTACCCAATCCGCCCATTCAACAGCCCTTGAACATTGAAAGTCAAAAACCAGAGGCACGGCGAGCATCTCGTTCCTCTGAATCTGAAGGTCTCTAATCTCTCGAAAGTTCGGAGTCCAGGCCGTGTCTGCTGCTGAGTCCTCTCTGATAACCAGCCATTCCCAATTCGGCGGTGGTGGTTGGAGGCTCGCCGGGACCGAGGGAAACCTCTCCCCGCTCCGGTACCACGGGTCCACGGTGGGACGACCCAATATATCACCGTGAGGCTCCGGTGACCCTAAGATGGAGTCAGAGCCACTACTGTCATCCCCTGAGCCCCTCGGCACTCTCGCACCACCAGGAGAACCTCCCTTGCCGGAGGAGCTGCCTCCGCGTCCCTTCATTTTCTTCTTCGAGGAAGACGCCATTAACAGAAAACAAGAAACACCAGAAAAGGAAAGAGAAGAAGAAGAAAAAGAGAAGGAGGAAGAAGAAAGGTTCGAATGTGCTTGTGACTGATGAGCTCTCTACCTCTCGGGAATGTGTATAACGGCTGAATAAATGTGGTGGTCAACTGGGTGGTTGGGCCATTAAAATGGAGAATGGCAGCCATTAATTCAGGCTGCCCCTTGAAAATAGGAGCCATAACCACCAGGTATGTCCTTCCCACTCCTCCACTATTTCCCCAGAAAAATGAGCCACCACCTTTCTTTTTTTGAAAAACACCCGCCAAAAAGAAAACTGAACAGTTGTTTTTTTGGCTCGCACGTGACTTACCATGGGTAAGTCACGGGCTCGGGGGGCTAAATGTACATGCCCATTTTTTAACTGATAATTTAAATGGGCCCCCAAATAAAATTGCTTGGGCTTAATTAATCCTTCAATAAGCCCGGCCCAATAAAATATCCTAAATAATCCCCAACAAGATATTTGGGCTTAATTACCCCTTTTATAAAAATAGCCCAATAAGCCCAGCCCATTTAAATATGC
>BKZX01027273.1:0-10905 GCA_014362285.1 Fagus crenata
TGTTTTGGAGATTGAGCTTGTGTGGCCTTTTGGTGGGCTTGAACTTGGTTTTCAAATATTTGAACCTTGTTGTTGTAGTCCACCGTATGATTGTCTTTTGAACTTGATCTTTGAAACTTGAGTGTTACGGGCCACCACTTGGTGGATTTTGAACCTGAGCTTTGAAGCCTTGAAGCTTGTTACAGTGGGCTGGATCCGTTGAAGCTTGTGAACTTTATCCTTTGAAGCTTGTGAATCTTGTCTTTGAAGTTTGTGGGATTGTACCTTTGAAGCTTGTGGGCTTGTTCCTTTGAAGCTTGTGAGCTTGAACCTTTGAAGCTTGTGGGCTTGTGGGCTTAAGCTTTTGAAGCTTGTAACCTTGTAATTGTCTTTGATGATCCTTAACTCTAAGTACCTGTAGGGCCTTAGATTTTATCTATGATGGACCCAAGTGTTGGGCATGGGCTCATCAATGGAAAACATGGTTCAAATAAAGGCTTGTAATTGGCCCAAACGTTGGATTTGGGCTCATTCATAGCAAACAAGGTTTATCCAAGTGCAAGCAACGGCAGTCAAAAGAGACGATGGGTTCAAACAAGCATGTATGTACTTAATGGACCGCATCTAAGGATAGTTCTAATGGGCTTCTACATGGGTAGAAGGTGGGCTTGTAGGGAACCCAAAAGCTAGGACGTCGTATCTCCCAACTTGTGACATAGGAATGCCGCGTTGGTCCAAACGATACAGTTTATCCTTTAACGCATTGACTAAGAAGGATCATAGTCAATACTGCACTATGGGCTGGTAGCTTCACCATGGGTACCCAAGTCTAGGAAGACTGTGATCCATGGATAGAACTACCGTGGCTTCTGGGCTTCACACACTTTAGAACCCAAGCAAAATGATGCATGAACATGTTATTGAAAGCTTTAAAAGACAAATACAAAGACATGATATGGCTTGGCCAAGCCCATTCTATTTTTGAAGCTAAGCCCACAATTAGTCCCCAGTGGAGTCGCCACTGTGAGAACCACGACCCGAGGGTCAAATGGGCCTCAAAATGTGACCCAACCGACAATGGATCAACCCTCTGGATTTGAAGGCTGATTGTACATGTAAATGGAGTCGCCACTTATTTTAATTATTTGGACAAAATAAGAAATTCCATAATAACAATAGTTCCTCTTTATTCATCTTTGAATTTGTACAATTGCCAATGAATTTGTAAAAAGAAATAATTACATGTAAATGAGTTTCCTAGTTACAGTCTAGTAAAAGGGAAAACTGTTTGTTTACAAGACACTTTGTAATACGAACCCTAAATTCAAGATTCGGAGGCTTGGTTATAAAATGGGAAGGTGTTTGCACCCCATTTTACCCGACATACGTCGGTCTTCTAGATTAAACTTGGCCAATATTCATATCATGTCAAAGTACATAAACTCATGTTCGCATCAAAATCCAATTTTAATGTTCAAGTTGTTGTTTAATTTATTTCATGTGAAATATCATGTTATAGTCATATAAGCATGGTATTCAAGAAAAGAAACAAAACAATCAAATAAGTAAATGAAATTCATTCTAGAATTTATACCTGTATGCTTGTATGACATGTGAAGAATACCTCAAGATTGCTTGTGTAGCTTGTGAGGAATGCTTGTATGGCTTGGGGGTCAAAATGTGATTTTTGAGAAAGTTGGGGCCAAAATATGATTTGTGGAATTTTAGGGTCAAGATGTAATTTTGGGAGAATTTGGGATTGAAATGTGATTTTAGGAAAGTTTGGGATCAAAATGTAATTTCAGGAGAATTTGGGGTTGAAATGTAATTTTGGGAATTTTGGGGTCAAAATGTAATTTTGGAAGTTTATGGGTGTTTTTGCAAATTATGTGAGGTGTGGACTGGTTGGGTTTTGACTTTGGGCTTGGATTAAGTGTGAGTATGAATGTGAGGCTTTATTTATTTTGAGATTGGGCTTTGGATTGGGTTGTGAGGAAAGTGGGTTTAAAGTTTATAGATTCGGGTTGGGCTTGTTAAATGAATTAAAATGTTGAGTGTGGGAATGGACTTTAAGGATTCGGATTGGGCCTAGAAAAGCATGGGCTGATTGGGTTTAGTGAGGAAGAGCCTGGTCCACTTTTGGAACCGGGTAGGGTTTCACTCAGACCGAGTCGGGTCTGACCCGACCCGACCCGCATCTTTCTTTCTCTTTTTCCTTTCTCCAGCCGCCTACCCCTTCCCTCATCTTCTTTCTTTTTTCTCACTCTCTCTCGCTGCGTTCTCACCTGGATCGGACCAAGGCCACCATGGCCAAGGACCTTGTTCCTTCACCGGAACTTTGCACCGCCGGTGCCGCCGGCGCCGCCACCAACCTCGACAACAGCTCTCTCTCTCTCTCGGCTTTTCTCCTCTCTCTCTCCCTTTCGGCTTCTTTTTTTCGTCTTTTCTCTCTCACTCTCTCCCTCACGGCTTCCATGGCTTCCCCCCCTCTCTCAAACTCACAGCTTACTCTCACTCTCACTCTCACTCTCTAGATCTTGATGAACCCATGTATGGGTTACGGGTTTTGTGCGAACCCGTGTGTGTGGCAGTGTGTGTGTGTTGTGATCAAGACCATAGAGGTCTTTTGTTTGTGGAGTAAGAGCCGAAAGGCTCACGGGTTTGGTTGCAATTTTGGCCGTGGATGATGGTTTGTGGATTTTGGCCGTGGGTTTTGGTTGTGGCCGTATGCCTTGTGATCGTGGGTTTGTGGTGGTGTTTTGGGTGAACCCGTGTGGGTGTGGTGATGATGGTGTGGGTTTAGGTAAGTGTTTTGGGTGATTGTATTGTGTAGATGCAGGTGTGTGTGTGTTTGGGTAGTGGTTGTATTGTGAAGATGGGGTTCAGTGTAGACTTTGAATCAATGGGTGTTGTTTTTCTGGAATTGATCATGGAGGGGGGTGTTTGTGTTGTTATTCTGCTCTGCTGCCCCATTTCAGTTGTTTGCTGAAAATGGGCCTATGTGTGTGTTCCAGAGAGATTCCGTGCAGTGGTATGTGCTCCTCAGTTCCAAGCTGCTCATGGTTGTATGCTCATGAAAGAGAAACAGTAATAATGTTAGTACAATGAAACAATAAATGAAACTCAGAATAAATAAGAAAGCAAGTTCAGATTACTCTCTTTTTTATGTTGTCGAGACTTTGTTGTTGTTGTGTGCTCCTTGATGACCATAGTTGTGTGCTTATGCTCTTCTGCTGCTCAGCTGTGCTGCCCTGTTGACCATTGTCGTGTGCTCATGTTGTTGTGCTCTTGTTGACCATGGTTGTGTGCTCATGCTCATGCTCATGCTCATGAAAGAAAACAGAAAACAAAGGAAAATAATGTTAGTATTCCATTAAAGCCAACTTTGAGAATGACCATAAAAGAAACGATACATTGATTCCCTTCCAACCTTACCTGTGCTTCCCCCTCATCTGTGACTCTCCTCTCCTTTTTATATATAATAAATCAGAGCCTAGAACTTTGTTTTTGATATGTTTAAAACTTGAATTTCAAACTCTTGCCAGCTGATTATCAGATATTATCAGATAATTGGTGATCTTTCTTAACTCCTTAAAACACTGAATGATTTAATTCAAACAATTCAAATATTTTAATTAATTAATTAATCAACAATTATCCAATTAATTTGTTCAATTTATCCAATGTGCTAGAGTCCATGATAATTTAATACTTTGAGCCAATAAGATATTTACACCTTATTAATTAAAATTAATCCAATTAATGGACCAATCATAATTAACTTGGATTAATCTTATGTGCCCAATGCCATTTAATTATTATGTACTCTGTTCATTAAAACTTCAATCGGATATAATTTTCACACACGTGGTCTGATTCAAACACATGACACGTCATTTCAATCGTCTTAACTTAAAGATCTGTTTGATTACTTTTAGTTGTCGATCAAACGGTCAAAAAAACACTGTTGGTTTAAAACCCTAATTTAGGCAAGTTGTGCACTTTCCGTTTTTAGAATTTTAATTTGTAAAAACCCTAGTTTGTGTGAGGGTTAGAATAGAGGTAGCAAAATGGGGTGTCAACAGAATGCCCCTCATTGGCAGAGCTTGTAAAGCGAATGTCAATGTTTGAGAAAGACACCGAGTTTTGCGACCGAATGTTGGGGATAATTTTAAGTGTTTGTAACAACCCAACAAATTTGAAAACTTTTTTAGGATTTGATTTTATGTTGTCCATAACAACCTAAAAAATTGGAAATATCAGGAATGATTTTATGTTGTAAGAAACAATCTGATATTTTTTAAACTTTTTAGGATTTGTTTTTAAGTGTTTTAACAACCTAAAAAAGTGGATCGGGATAGATTTTATGTTGTTTCAAACAACCCTATATTTTGGAACTTTTTAGGATTTGATTTTATATTGTCCATAACAACCTGAAAAGTGGGTATATCAGGAATGATTTTATGTTGTAAGAAACAACCCGATATTTTTTGAAACCTTTTTAGGATTTGATTTTAAGTGTTTTAACAACCTAAAAATTTTGCCGGGAATTATTTTACGTGGTTCCAAGACAACCCGAGCATGTGTGTTGTCAGAATCTTGTTAAGATGATACCGAAAATTTTTAGCCGTCTGAAGGCGTAACTCCGGCTTTTCAAACTTTTTAATCTCCTTGCTAGAATCAAAATGCATTCGGTATCTTGTTCAACTGGTAGGTAGGCACGTATGCTCCTGCAAAAACAAAAACAATTCTTTTTCAAAAAATTAGATATCCTCTACAAAAGATAATCTTGGGCCAATGCCCCTAGTTTAAACAAGTCATGAGAACAAGCTAATTGTTTACAGCTCAAGATCATGGAATGTGTGAATGTGGATGTGAATCTGGTACTGTGAGTGTGGGTGTGGGACCGAGCCTTAGTGAAGACTGCCTACGTACCTCTATCAAAGAGGATCAGGTCTGAACGTAGTTCGAAATATGGAAAGTGTGGGTAAATGAATGTAGGTGTGGGACCGAGCCTTACGGAAGGCTGCCTACGTACCTCCATCACAGAGGATCAGGTCTGAACGTAGTTCGAATTGTAAAAAGTGTTGGCAAATGAATGTAGGTGTGGAACCGAGCCTTAAGGAAGGCTGCCTACGTACCTCTATCACAAAGGATCAGGTCTGAACGTAGTTCAAAATGTGGGGTGTGTGAATTCTTGTTTGGAAGTTCAAAGTGTATGTATGGACCTCTTGTGTGGAAGGGAAAAGTGGTACATATGTGTATGTGTAGACATTGGGAGATGCAAAATTGTATGGTTGTGAACCTTTTGTGTGGTAGTTCAAAATATCTGTAGACTTCTTGTGTGGAAGTGAAAAATGTTTTTTATTGGAGATGATTTTATGTTCTCACAAATAATCCAAATTTTTTATTGTTTTTGGATGTCTTGTGTCTTAACTGTGTAACTTGACTTGTGATCTCAGTTGTGTACCTTGATTTTATTCCTTGGCTGTGTACCTCTTTTGGAGAAAGTCTTTCAAAAATGAAAAGATGAACTTTGTAAATCATTTTGAAAACTAATTTTTTTAAATGGATGCAATCCGTTATGTAAACGACAATCTTGAGAAACTTTTGTTTTCTTGGGAAGACATGTTGACAAACCCTAAGGTTGCAAAACAAAACTGTTCTCTTTCACTTTGAGGGGATTAAAGTCATTAAACCCTTATAAACATATTTGCATTTCTCTTGGAGTTTGTAAGGCTGAATCCTTCAAAGGCAATTAAAGAGATGAAGTGATTGAGAGTTTTCCCGAATCAACAAAATGACGAAGAAGCAATGATATTTTTTGAAAAGTTTGGATGACCTTGCAAGTCAATATTGTTTGGAGCAATGATAGAGACATGCTATTGACTTGAAATTCTGACCCATTGACAAACTAGGGAGAATGCCCCTAATTTGGAGATTTGTGATCTGGTTTGGATCATGTTGAGGAAAGACTGTTTAGCCGACAAACTAGAGAGAATGCCCCTAGTTTGGAGATGTGTGATCTTGTATGGATCATGTTGAGGAAAGATAGTTTAGTTGACAAACTAAGCAGAAGGACCCTAGTTTAGAGATGTGTGATCTTGTGTGGATCATGTTGTGGGAAGAATTGACAAATTAGGGAGAATGCCCCTAGTTTGGAGATGTAGATGAAGCACTTGGAAAACAAAGGGGGATGCCCCAAGTTTTGACTTGAAATTGAAGTCTTCGAAAGAGACTTGACTATTTGCAATGAGAAAGGAAGTGAACTCTGAGTTTGAACCATTTGTTATGATTCATCTTTTCATGGGAGATTTGATTGGTGTTTGGACCATCCATCATTTTTCTTTTTTCTTTTTTCTTTTGCTCTAACTTTTGCCTAGGCTGCCTTTTCAGGTTTTCAACCTAGCGAGCACTTTTCATACTTCCAATGGAAAATAACGAAAGAGCTTAACATCATGTCTTGAGCAAGCAGAATCTCAAGGAGGGCTTTGTTTATCGGTTATAATGTAGGCCGGGTTTGGGCTGTGAAAAGAAAGTTATAAAGGCTCAAATTCCCCAATGTACCCCCAAGTGTGAACTCCAAGGATTGGATTTGCTTCGTGACTTCTTTCCTTTGCTTCTTTCCTTCACGTCTTCTTTGTATTTTTTTTTTGACGCATTTGACTTTTCTTATCTTTGTGTTGGCATCCTTTGTTAGAGACACCCCTTTTTTTTTTTGTGTATGCTAACGTTTGTGTCAAGTGATCTCAATTTGCTTCATTCTTATTGAAGATTGACGCCTCCGTCGAGCATGTCCTTGTTCTTTTGTTATTCCTTCTTTGACACTTTGATCTTAAGAAAGAAATCCATGATCTCCTTTTTGTTCACATCTAAAATTCCCACCCCAGGTTTGGTTTATGGGTTTCAAGAAAGAAAAGGCTCATTTTTTTAAAGGCCCAAATTGGCTAGCAAGTGATTGCATTTGTAGGGTGTTGGCAGGAATATTTGGGTTTAATGAAAAATGGCCTCCTGTCCTTGGAAGAGCTTGCTTTTGGCATGCAGTGTTTAAGCTCTTTTGATGAGTTCTTTCTTGGAAGTAATTTTTTTTTTTTTTTTTCTTTGTGGAGCCCTAATTTTTGCTTAGGCCGCCCTTTTGGGTTTTCGGCCTAACAAGCTTTCATTTCTCTTTTTGCATGGATGGTCCATTGTAAGCCCAATTATTAAGATACTTTTCTGAATGAATGTGCAAGAATGTGACAAATCATGACCAGATTTAGAAAGAATTTCGGAAAGAGTGACTCGAGATCTCTCAATGACCTTATTTCCTTGATTTTCTTTCTAGGATTCATTCTTTTGTTGTTCCAAGCATTTGGCGACAATTTTTATATGAATTGAATGAAAATGATCCCCTTATCGGTACAAATTGATTGGTCAAGTGATGTGACCATATGATTTGTCATTTGTTGCCCAAGAAAGAATATTTCAAAAACTTGATTTTCCAAAAGTACTTTTGCAAGAACAATTTTGAAAATTTTCCTTCTCCAAAAAGATGTGAAAACATGGGAGACTTGAAGATTGTTGCTTAAAGTTTCTTTTTGATGATGTGATCAAATTTCGAGCCATTGTAATTTGAGACGTGAATTTTAACCATTAGGGTGTGATTCAAAAATGTGAATTTTAACCATTAAGGTGTGTTTCAAAAATGTGAATTTTGACCATTAAGGTATGATTCATTTCGTGAATTTTAACCTTTAAGATGTGATTCATTTTGTGAATTTTAACCATTGAGGTGTGATTCAGAAAATGAGAATTTTAACCATTTAAGGTGTGGTGTAATGGGTTAATTTTAATTGTGTGAAATTGTGTGAGAGAATTTTAACTGTGTGAGGTGTGATTCAAAAAAAATGTGAATTTTAACCATTAAAGTGTGATTCATTTTGTGAATTTTAACCTTTTAAGGTGTGATTCAATTTAGTGGATTTTAATTGTTTTGATGTGTAATGGGTGACTTTTAATTGTGTGAAATGTGTGAGAAAATTTTAACCGTGTAAGATGTAATTCATTTGGGAAAGGTTAACCATTTAAGGTGTAATGAGTTAATTTGAATTATGTGAGTTGTGAGTGAATCTTAACCATGTGAGGTGTGATTCAATTGAGTGGATTTTAACTGTTTAAGGTGTGGTTCATTTGAGTGAACTTTAATTTTGGGAGGTGTGAGTGAATTTTAACCATGTGAGGTGTGATTTAATTGGTGAACTTTGATTGTATAATGGGTGAGTGAATTTTTTAACCATGTGAGGTGTGATTCAATTGGGAATGTTTAACCATTTAAGGTGTAATGGATGAATGTTAACCTATTTAAGGTGTGATTCAATTGGGAATGTTTAACCATTTAAGGTGTAATGGATGAATGTTAACCTATTTAAGGTGTGATTCAATTGAGTGGATTTTGAGCTTTTGAAGTATGATTCAATTGGATAAGAATTTTAACCGTTTAAGGTGTGATTCAATTTTGTGAATTTTAACTATTAAGGTGTTGTGTAATTGTGTGAATTTTTAACCATGTAAGGTGTGATTCAATTTTGTGTGAATTTTAACCTGTTTAATGTGTGGTTAAATTGGGTGAATTTTAACCTATTTAAGGTGTGATCCAAATGGGTGAATTTTAAACATGTGAGGTATGATTCAATTTGGGAGGATTTTAACCATTATGATGTTTGATTTAACCAAGTGAATTTTAACCATTTAAGGTGTGATTCAAAGTTCGACCCATTGAGGTTTTTTTGTGAATTGTTGATTTTTTTTTGTCTTTCAATTTTTGATTTGTGATCTGTGGTACAAAGTTGGAGAAATTCTTGATCTTTAAAAGATGTTTTTTTTTCTTGGATCCAAAATTTTATGCTACACACCAATAAGACAATCAAAGCAATTCAAATGAAAATCACACAACTAAATTTAGAAATGTAAAATCAAATGATGACTTGATGAAGCAATGTTGATGTCCTTGTGGGTTGTTGACGTAGAGGAAGCCCATGAATCAGTTGTGTTGGAGGAAGAGGCTTGTGTGACGTTCATGACCTTAATTTCGAAACTTGAATCTTGGAGGCTTGTGACCTTTGTAGAATGGTTGTCTTGTCCGACTTGGAACTTGAATCTTAAAGCTTGATGACTGACCGTTTAGGGTTTTGGGCTTTAAGTGGCCTTTTGTAGAGTATGAAGAATGGTGAAGTTTTTGTGGTTTTATTTTTGGTAAGTGAGTGACTATTTAAGAAATCAAGCTTGTGGGGCCTTTTGGTAGATGTGGGGTAGGTAATTGTTTAAGAAATTGGGCTTGTGGAGCCTTTGGTAGATGGGTAAGTGTTTAGGAATTGGGGCTTGTTAGGCCTTTTATGGAGTATGGGGAATGGTAAAATTTTATGGCTAAATGGGAGATTGTTTTGGAGATTGAGCTTGTGTGGCCTTTTGGTGGGCTTGAACTTGGTTTTCAAATATTTGAACCTTGTTGTTGTAGTCCACCGTATGATTGTCTTTTGAACTTGATCTTTGAAACTTGAGTGTTACGGGCCACCACTTGGTGGATTTTGAACCTGAGCTTTGAAGCCTTGAAGCTTGTTACAGTGGGCTGGATCCGTTGAAGCTTGTGAACTTTATCCTTTGAAGCTTGTGAATCTTGTCTTTGAAGTTTGTGGGATTGTACCTTTGAAGCTTGTGGGCTTGTTCCTTTGAAGCTTGTGAGCTTGAACCTTTGAAGCTTGTGGGCTTGTGGGCTTAAGCTTTTGAAGCTTGTAACCTTGTAATTGTCTTTGATGATCCTTAACTCTAAGTACCTGTAGGGCCTTAGATTTTATCTATGATGGACCCAAGTGTTGGGCATGGGCTCATCAATGGAAAACATGGTTCAAATAAAGGCTTGTAATTGGCCCAAACGTTGGATTTGGGCTCATTCATAGCAAACAAGGTTTATCCAAGTGCAAGCAACGGCAGTCAAAAGAGACGATGGGTTCAAACAAGCATGTATGTACTTAATGGACCGCATCTAAGGATAGTTCTAATGGGCTTCTACATGGGTAGAAGGTGGGCTTGTAGGGAACCCAAAAGCTAGGACGTCGTATCTCCCAACTTGTGACATAGGAATGCCGCGTTGGTCCAAACGATACAGTTTATCCTTTAACGCATTGACTAAGAAGGATCATAGTCAATACTGCACTATGGGCTGGTAGCTTCACCATGGGTACCCAAGTCTAGGAAGACTGTGATCCATGGATAGAACTACCGTGGCTTCTGGGCTTCACACACTTTAGAACCCAAGCAAAATGATGCATGAACATGTTATTGAAAGCTTTAAAAGACAAATACAAAGACATGATATGGCTTGGCCAAGCCCATTCTATTTTTGAAGCTAAGCCCACAATTAGTCCCCAGTGGAGTCGCCACTGTGAGAACCACGACCCGAGGGTCAAATGGGCCTCAAAATGTGACCCAACCGACAATGGATCAACCCTCTGGATTTGAAGGCTGATTGTACATGTAAATGGAGTCGCCACTTATTTTAATTATTTGGACAAAATAAGAAATTCCATAATAACAATAGTTCCTCTTTATTCATCTTTGAATTTGTACAATTGCCAATGAATTTGTAAAAAGAAATAATTACATGTAAATGAGTTTCCTAGTTACAGTCTAGTAAAAGGGAAAACTGTTTGTTTACAAGACACTTTGTAATACGAACCCTAAATTCAAGATTCGGAGGCTTGGTTATAAAATGGGAAGGTGTTTGCACCCCATTTTACCCGACATACGTCGGTCTTCTAGATTAAACTTGGCCAATATTCATATCATGTCAAAGTACATAAACTCATGTTCGCATCAAAATCCAATTTTAATGTTCAAGTTGTTGTTTAATTTATTTCATGTGAAATATCATGTTATAGTCATATAAGCATG
>BKZX01027280.1:797-25149 GCA_014362285.1 Fagus crenata
TAGTCCACAACTTGTCAATTGGTGAAAAAAATTATAAAACTCATGCAATTCCAACTGTATACCCCAGTTATAATGGGTGTTGATCTAAGTGTGTCGATAAGCGCTTTTTTCTTTTTTTACCTAGTTAATGTGTAAGACTTGACAAAAGTGTAAGGCACTTTCTTCTTTGATTTTTCAACACCTGTATGACCACAACTTTGGGCATAACTTTCGTTATAATTTACTGTTGTGGCATCTTGTGGGTGGTTAACAATCATTACACTTGCATCCACCACTCGAACAATATGAAAATCTTTAGTCTCAACTCATATGCTCCACCAATAATAATAAGTCACATGTATTTTATTTTTTAAATAGTAACAGAGCATTCCTCTCCAAAAAAGCTCCACTCTTCTATGAAGGCATGAGTTCGATTCCTGAGATTCCCATAATATTCGTGTGTGTGAGTTTAGATTAAATTTTTTTTTTTTTTTTTAAAAAAAGGGAGGTTAGTTTCTCTCAATTTTCTACCAATTTATACATCACACATGAGCAACTTGTCCTCAAAATTGTGTGGTTAGGCTTATTGTTGATTTTTTGGTAAACGTGTAATAAGACTTTCATATTACATCACCTTGTTAATGGAATTGAATACTAGATTATTTGCAGCCAGTTGGGAGTTATTTGTAGGCCAACAAATGGAGCCCATCAAACGGTGAAGAAAGAGTCAAGTGAACGTCAAGTGAACGTATCTTTTTCAGTTGTCATGGCTGACCACTGTTGGTTTGTATTTTACCCGATGGCGCTATGGAAGGAAGAAAAGAAGAAGTTCTGTGAATAAAAAATGTCAGATCCTTTTCAACTCTATCGTTAAAGCGTTAGTGTGAATAAACAATATGGCTGATGTTGTTTTTAGAAAGTACCGAATAGTTTCTCAGTAATAATTCTTTTGAGTGTATTTTGATCTAACCGATGACAAACATTGAAGGCAAATAATGCATTCCATGCCAGAATGAGTAGGCAAAATCTTTTTGTGGCTTGTGGCACTGTTCATATATAGAGACGGAGAAAAAGGGAAATATCCTCAAAAATAGTGAACTAGGCTTGTTGAGAATGTCCAATTTTCTTTCTATAAGATCTCAATAAGTTTAGAAACACACAAAATTTCATAAAAACATCTAAATTATTGATGTCTCAAGCTGTAAATGATAAATAATATCAATAGTAGATCTTAATAAGAACTAATTAAAAAATTGACGAAGTACAATTACGAAGTTTATTAATATGTAATGTATGTAGCTATGAGTACTCTTAGGTGCTCAGCTTAAAGAACTCTTACACTTAAAGGGAGAAATCAAATGGTATGACTTGGAGAAGTCTGTAGAGTACTTAATGGGATCACTACGCGTAAAAAGAACTTATTGCAGGTTTGTACAGCATGTATCTTTGATCATAATAATAGATGCATGCGAGCCTGACTGATCAAGCCGTCACCCTTATGTTCCATGCTAGAGCATTGCTCTGTTCGTCTCCAACAAACCAACCAAGCCCTAATGGATCAAGCCGTAGCCCTTATGTTCCCACTAATCAGCACTGGCTTTATGGTAAAACCAACAAAGTCTCTATGCCCTAAATTTATGAAGGTTTCATATATTATTATTATTATATATTATTAATAATATATATAAGCTACACAATTTTATATATACACAAAGTCTTTGTTAATGTCATAGCCTAGCTCATATATGTATTGATATTATTTTTGTGGTTGAATAAATGTATTGATGATGCTATAGACAAGGACGGAACCAAGGGGTTAAACGGGATCAACTGCCCCCGTTGGCCCACCCAAACATATCTACTTATATTATTAAACATCTAGGACCAGTTCAATCACTTTGGGGACCGAAAGCGAAAAATATAAATGGGTCTTTCCTTTTTTATTTTGCTATAACCAAAAAAAAAAAAGACCTTTAGGAGGAAAATCTTGAATAGGTTACATTTGTACTATAAAAGGTAGATTTTCTTACAATATTGTGTATGAGGATGTTTTATTTATACATGAAGGGAGGAGATAGCTCCACTCCTAAGTAATGTGAAGCTCTTACATAAGTTCTATTTTATACAAAAAAGTAAGAGAACAACTTATTTAAGCAATGTGAGACTTGAACTTTAACATAAAGTGTCTTCTAAAAAAATTGAGGTGTGAGGCCTTTTTTAGAGAGGGAGAGTTAGATGAGATGAGAGTGAGAGAGTGAGTAAAAGACAATAACAAAGATTAGAGATTGAAATGAGATGAGAAGTTGATTCTTATAAATGGGTAACGTGTTTCTACTTTATTTATATAATATCTTCTTCTGTTTTTTTCATGGAACTTCTTATTGGTTAGAATTGTGAGGCCTTTTAATTTAATTTAATTTTTTTTCAAATGTAAGGCCTTCTTTATAGAGATTTTTTTTTTTGGGCTTGTCTTGCTTAATGGGCAGGCAGGCCCTGCAAAAATCCCTCACTACTTAATAGTATTAAATTATACATACTCAAGCCGACCTCCTTAGACAAGACTCAATCCTGTCCCTTTCTCTCCTAAATAAAATCTCATGGTTATCTATCGAACATAAAAAGTTATACAAGCTCAAGCCCGGTCCATCTATCCCAAAAAATAAATTATAATACAATATTACGAAATAGAAAGAAAAAGACTCTTCTAACAAAACCTTAAAAAGGTCTCATGCCTCGTTTCATGTCTGCACCAAAAAAAAAAATCCTAAACCAAATACCATCTCTCTCAAAATGCTTCGTCTGAGAACCCAACTTTGTCTCTCTACCTTCAATGTTTTCTCCATCCTCATCACTCTTTCGTCGTTCACGTCCGCCGATGACGCCGCAGTCATGTCCAAGCTTCTCGCCGCCCTAAGCCCCACCCCGAGCGGCTGGTCCAACACCACGCACTACTGTAACTGGACACACGTTGCCTGCGACTCAACGCTCCGTGTCACATCCATCGAGTTGATAACTCAGTCTCTCTTTGGCACTCTTCCCTCAAATCTTGGCACTCTCACCCAACTCACCTCACTCACTCTCTCAGGCAACTCCCTCACTGGACCTATCCCTTCCTTTGCCAACCTTACCTCGCTCCAAAAACTCTACCTTGACAAAAACAAGTTTACCTCCATCCCTCCCGACTTCTTCCAAGGACTCACTAGCTTGCAGAACTTGTCCTTGAACCAAAACAATCAGCTTGCACCCTGGACTATCCCCACCGAGTTGACTCACTCGACTAGCCTGGTCCTTCTCTACGCCTTCAATGCAAACATTATTGGGTCCTTGCCGGATTTCTTCGACTCCTTCCCAAGTCTGCGGGAACTCTAGCTTTCTTTAAACAATCTCACTGGCCCTTTGCCTAAATCTTTCGGAGGATCCGGATTCAGAAACTCTGGCTCGAGAGCATGGGCTTGTCGGGTAATATCGACGTGTTGTCGTCAATGACCCAGTTGTCCTTGGCGTGCATACAATATAACCAGTTCACGGGTCTTATTCCAGACTTGTCCAACTGCACAAGCTTGTGGAGGGTGTATCTGAATGATAACAAGTTGACAGGTTCCATTCCGGACTCCTTAACCAATTTGACTGCCCTTCAGGTTCTCAACATTTCGAACAATAACCTTACCGGGTCGATGCCCAAATTTTCATCGAATGTGACGCTATTTTGGAGCGGTAATCCTTTGCTTGAGGCGAATACTCTGAGCTCTGGAAGTGAAGGGAGTGGAGGGAGTTCTTCTTCGGGTTCGAATGGCACGGGGTCCAGTAAAACTTTCGTCTCGTGGTTCTCGTCCGATAGGATTGCTGTTATAGTTATTGCTGTGATCATATTAGTTGTGGTTGTGTTGCTTATCTGGATTATGTGTTATCTTCGTAGGAAGAAAAGGAAGATTGGAAGTGTGCAAAACCCAGGAAATGGAAAGGAAGTTGTTAAGAATATTGATGGATTGAATGTTGTGATTTCAATCGAAGTTCTAAGACAGGTGACCAACAATTTCAGTGAAGACAACATTTTGGGTAGGGGATGATTTGGAGTTGTATACAAAGGAGAATTGAGTGATGGGACTAAGATTGCTGTAAAGAGGATGAAATCTGGGGCAGTGAGTAGCAAAGGAATGAAACAATTTCAGGCGGAGATTGAAGTTCTTACTAAAGTGAGGCATAGACGTTTGGTTGCTCTTTTGGGATACTGTATCAATGACAACGAGAGGCTTTTGGTGTTTGAGTATATGCCACAAGGAACGTTGACACAACATTTGTTCATTGGGGTACTCTTACTTGGAAACAGAGAATTACAATAGCATTGGATGTGGGACGTGGAGTGGAATACCTGCACAGTTTAGCTCAGCAAAGTTTCATTCATAGAGATTTAAAACCTTCCAACATACTTCTTGGGAATGATATGAGGGCCAAGGTTGCGGATTTTGGTCTTGTTAAAAATGTGACTGATGGGAAGTACCATGTGACTGATGGGAAGTACCAACTATTCACATCAGTACCTGATGGAGCCCTCTTGTTTGTATCTTCTTACTCTCACTTACTCATACACACAATAAGAATATAGTAGTGATCAATCCCACACCCTTTATAAGGGGTAGAGCTTTTTAAGGAGAGGAATTACTATTAGGCCGGATACTCAAGTGGCATTATTTTTCTTTTTTAAACAAGCATCAATTGTTATTCAACATAATGGTTCTTAGTTACAGGTTCGTATTTATTGTTGAGCTATCTATTCTATGCTTCCATTTGCTTAAGTACAACTCTTTTAAGCATGAATTACAAATAGCCAATAGGGTCTTATCATAACCCCACCCACGAAAAGTGGAAAACTTCAACTTTATGTTTGACTATTTCAATTTTCAACCCCAAAAAATCAATTATGACCAAACATGCAAATCCCATTATTATTACTTTTTTAATAAATTGCATGAGAATACCATTATTCTTAAATGGACAAAATTTGGATAGGTTAGGTACATTAAGTTTTTTAAGTGAATTCAAACACATAAATACATTTAATTTAATTATTTTTAAAAAAAATAATATTATTTGTGTTTTATTGGATAATGCAATCATATTTTGAATTCAATTGAGGAACAGTATTTAAGTTTTACCCTTCTTAAATATCTTAATAATATAACCACCCACGCCTCCATATCTCTGACTACGTGACTCAAACCCACAATGCCAATCATGCAATAATATACAACATTGCAAGATTTTAAATAAAATAATTTTCTTTAATCCTTTACATAAAATTTGTTTTTCGACCTAAACTTTGCAAACATTCCATTTTTTGTCCTTTTGTCAATCTATGTTAACTCTAATCCTTTGTAACTTAACGGAGGGGCTGATGTGATATTTATTTAATAATATTAAATATGATATGAGTCTTTTTATTACAAAAGTAACACACATGTCACCAAATCATTGGTTCACGCAAACATTGTATGTGAAATTCATAGCAGCCCATCCCTCCTCCTGAGACAAATCCCAAATTTGCGAAATCCCACCACACCGTGAAACCCATCCACCGGAGCAAATCGAAGCAAGGTCGCTGATAAACAAATCTGTCATCGGCAAAGCTCAATGTCTAACATGTGCTCTGCTTTACAAATAATATCACTGGCAAAGCTTAGATCTACACGTTGGTTTTTTCCTTGGCCGTGATGGTTAACTCCATCAATATCATTGCTCCTATTAATTCCTTGTGATCATTCCCCCATGATAACTCCAAGGATTTAGGTTTCGCTTCCCTATCATCTTGGCTATCATTGCCTCTGTTGCATCCTTCACATTCTCCAAGTGTCTATTAATTCCTTGTGATCATTCCCCCATGATAACTCCAAGGATTCAGGTTTCGCTTCCCCATCATCTTGGCTATCATTGCCTCTGTTGCATCCTTCAAATTCTCCAAGTGTCTAATATTTAGCTCACCCCCAAGGTTTAAACTTGCCATAAAAATTGACAATTTCCAACATTATTAATGTTTTTAAAAAGATTTTCTTACTTTCATGGAAAATGAGAAAGAAAGTTCTGGTAATATATTTATTTATTTATGAAACCTTGGCCCTCGATCTATATCTATTATGAAAATATGTTAATATATTTATTTATTATTTAATATCACCCAAAAGAATAAAAAAGCAAAAGCCACATAACATAAAAATCATGAGGGTTTAGTTACCTGCATATTCTGGCGCAAAATAGCCATGTGTCCCAGCCAACTGCGTCTCTACAGAGTACTTCCCATCAGGCACATTTTTAACAGGACCAAAATCTGAAACCTTGGCCCTCATATCATTCCCAAGAAGTATGTTGGAAGGTTTTAAATCTCTATGAATAAAACTTTGTTGAGCTAAACTGTGCAAGTATTCCACTCCGCGTGCCACATCCAATGCTATTATAATCCTCTCCTTCCAAGTAAGAGGAGAACAACCATTCTCACCCCAATGGAACAAATGCTGCGTCAAGGCCCCTGTGGCATATACTCAAACACCAAAAGCCTCTCGTTGTCATTGATACAATATCCTAAAAGAGCAACCAAATGTCTATGCCTCACTTTAGTAAGGACTGCAATCTCTGCATCAAATTGTTTTATTCCTTTGCTACTCACTGCAACAGATTTCATCCTCTTCACAGCAATCTTAGTCCCATCATGCAATTCTCCTTTATATACAACTCCAAATCCTCCCCTACCCAAAATGTTATCTTCACTGAAAATGTTGGTTGCCTGTCTTATAACTTCGATCAAAATCATAACATTCGATCCACCAATAATCTTAAAAACTTCCTTCCCATTTTCAGGATTTTCCTCCGTCCCAAACTTATTATGCCTCCTACCAACATAACATTTAATCGAAACAAACAACACACCCACAACTAATATGACACAGCAATAACTATACTAGCAATCATACCAGCACTCAACCCCGTTCTTGTGCCATTCGAATCCCAAGGAGAACTATTAAGCAAAGGATTACCGATTGTAGTTAGTGTCACCGTCGATGCAAATTTGGGTAACAACCCGGTAAGGTTATTGTTCGAAACGTTAAGAGCTTGAAGGGTAGTCAAATTCGCCAAGGCATCCGGAATGGAACCTGTCAAATTGTTATCACTCAGATATAAATTCCTCAACGATGTGAGTTTGGTAAAGGCCGGCGAGATCATCCTAACGAACCCCTGCTTAGTGAAATTGACAGTGATAACTTTCCCCAGGGAATCACACATAATGAAAGTCCAGCCATCGCACACGTTGTTGCCTTGCCAAAAAATGGCTAGCTTGATAGTATAACCCAAAGCCGCAGTGACCTCGAGCAATGTGGTCACCTGCGGATCACATGGACCTGGGATATTATTACAGAAGGTATTGATACCGTCAAGAGTGACATGGGTCACGAAAGATGGGAACTTTGGATAAGGCCCCTGGAGCTTATTGTTATCCAATGAAATGTTTTTCAAGGTGGGAATTGACATCAATGAGTCTGGGACGAGGCCTGTGAACTGGTTGTCCCGAATCTGAAGATCGAACAAGACTGTGCAGTTGGACAAGTTTGGGATGGGAACTGTGAACTGGTTCTTGAATAGGACCGTCTGGTACAACTTGGTCATCGACTACAGCACGTCGATATTACCCGACAAGCCGTTTGACTAGTTTTCAAGCCAAAGGAGCACAATCTTGGATCCTTCGAAAGATTTAGGTAAAGGGCCATTGAGATTGTTTTCAGAAAACTGGAGATCCCGTAGAATTGGGAAGTAGTCGAAGATATCAGGTAAGGACCCAAAAATGTTGGCATTGCTGGAGTAGAAGGTGGTCAGACTAGTCGACTAAGACAACTCGATGGGGATGGTCCAAGGTGCAAGCTGATAGTTCCGGCTCAAGGTCAAGAACTGTAAGCTGGTGAGTCCTTGGAAGAACCCCTTTGGGATGGAGGTGAAATTGTTGGTGTCAAGGCGTAGTACTTGGAGGGAAGTGAGGTTGGCAAAGGAGGGAATAGGTCCAGCGAAAAAGTTGCGTTGGAGAAAAAGATAGGTGAGTTGGGTGAGAGTGCCAAGATTGGAGGGAAAAGTGCCTGAGAGAGACTGATACGCTAAATTGATGGAGGTGATACGGAGCGTTGAGTCGCAGGTAACGTTTTTCCAGTCACAGTAGTGTTTGGTGTTGGACCAGTTACTCGGGGTGGGGCTTAGGGCATCGAGAAGCTTGGACATGACTACGGCGTCATCGGCGGACGTGAACGACGAAAGAGTCAAGATGGAGAAAATTATGAAACCAGAGAGACAAAGTAAGGTTTTCAGATTATGCATTTTGAGAGAGATGGTATTTGGTTTCGGATTTTTTCGTACACACATGAAAGGTGGAAAGTGGGGGAAGGAAGTTTGGGGAAACTTTTTGCGATTCAAAAAGTTTTTCATACACACAAGTTGGAATATTGTACACATGATACTAAGAGTTTTGCCGTAGAGTTCATCTCTTGTAATATGTTGGCTCACTCATTTGCTATGTTTTTTCCCTCCCACCTCCTGTGAAAGAGGTGTGGTCAAGAAATTTGCTTTGTATCTTTGTTTTTGCTTAATGAAATTTTTGTACTTAGCAAAAAAAAATAGTATTATAAATTTTTTTTTTTTTTTTGGATAGATGGGCTGGTCTTGAGTCTGAATAATATTTTATTTTAGATAGATAATCATAAGATTTTATTCAAAGGATTGAGTCTTGTCTAAAGAGGCGGGCTTGTATAACAAATACTATTAAGTAGGGACAGAAGTTTAATAATGTATAAGTAGTTACTTATAAAAAAAAAAAAAATAAATAATGTATAAGTAGTTGTTTTTGGGCGCGCAGAAGGGACAAATTAAGTAGTTGTTTTTGGGAATTGGGAATGAATGCGTAATAATATACATCTACAATATATTTTACAACAAATTTTATAATTGTTAAAGTGTTAATATTTTATTAATTCTTATCTAGACTAATCACTTGACACATGAATAATTTATGAATTTTTTTATGAAATTTTGTGTGCCTTCTAGACCTAAATTACACTTTCTCAACAAGTCTAGTACACTATTTTTGAAAAGGGCAGGAAAAATATTCTTTCATAGTATTTATATCTTACATCACTTAAATGTGTATAATATTTTTCATAAATTGTAAATAATATTTTTTATAAAATTGAACATATTCACAGAGTATGGATAATATTATTCATATTAATAGTAATATGAAAATATGAAAACCCTTTTGAAAAGATGTCCCATTTTCTCCCTATCTGTATATGAATGGTGCCACAAAAAGACTTTAAACCGTCAAAACACTGTTCCTACTCAATGTAGCTTGGAATGCACTATTTGCCTTCACTGTTTATTATCGGTTAGCTCAAAACACACTCAAACTAATTTGTTGACCACACTTTGCAGGGCCGGCCCTAGACAATTAGGGCCCAAGGTAATTAAAATCGGGATTCTATCTTGAATCGTTGGGAGGGTTTCGCGAATCGAATCGTAGAATCGAATCGTGAATCGTAAGATTCTACTTTCTGTAAATAAAAAATAAATAAAAAATATATAAATAATTATAATTCATAACATAGGTTAAAGAATCATTGAAAAATAAATAAGTTTTGGCATAAAATTTATAAAATGCAATAAGTCATCAACTATTAAATACCAAATGACAAAGGCTAAAATACACTGTTGGTCCTTAAAGTTTACACGTTGAGCGCTTTTGATCTCTGAAGTTTGAAATGAGGGCTATTAGTCCCTAAAGTTTCAAAAATGAGCGTTATTGATCATTCCATCAAAGTCCGTTAGTTTAATTATCTATGTGGCTAACAAAAGAATGATGTAACATTTTTTTAATGATGTGGCACAATATTTTTTAAATAAAAATTGCACATAATCAAAATACCCATAAGCTAACCTGGATTAATTCATAACCCAGATTCCTACAGTCCCGCCCGAATCCATAAATCCCCAAATCAATTTACTATTATTTTCCCCAAACCTAGAAAATCTCCAAATGAAAGATTGAAACTCACAAACAGCCATGAGTGCTGCCACTAATAACGCCTAAGCCATCTCCACCACCGCCGCCATCGCCATCGCCATCGCCATCGCCATCACCATCACCATCACCATCACCATCACCATCTTCCATCTTTCTAACATTCACTACAGGCGAATAAAATATCTCTATGGCTTTCCTGTTGTAGTTTGCATTTAATTAAACAAAACCTTTGTTTCTTTCAAACGAAAATTCAAATGATGTTGAAGTTTAGAGAGAGAGATATTTTGGAGATTTTGATTAATTGTCCAATAGACGTGAAGCTTTAAAGATGATGCTACATAGGATTGCTTAATTAGACCGTCGCCATCGCCATCGCCATCTCCATCACCATCACCATCACCATCACCATCACCATCACCATCACCATCACCATCTTCCATCTTTCTAACATTCACTAAAGGCGAATAAAATATCTCTATGGCTTTCCTGTTGTAGTTTGCATTTAATTAAACGAAATCTTTGTTCCTTTCAAACGAAAATTCAAATGATGTTGAAGTTTGGAGAGAGAGAGAGATATTCTGGAGATTTTGATTAATGGTCCAATAGATGTGAAGCTTCAAAGATGATACTACATAGGACTACTTAATTAGACCGCCGCCATCGCATCGCTATCACCATCATCATCTTTCATCTTTCTAACATTCATTACAGGCGAATAAGATATTTCTATGGCTTTCTTGTTGTAGTTTGCATTTAATTAAACAAAGCATTTGTTCCTTTCAAACGAAAATTCAAATGATGTTGAAGTTTAGAGAGAGAGAGAGAGATTCTGGAGATTTTGATTAATGGTCCAATAGACGTGAAGCTTCAAAGATGATGCTGCATAGGACTACTTAATTAGACCTTATCAACAAAGGACTTAATTACATGTCAAGTACAAGATAAGAAACATTGAGAGTTTCAATCTCTGGTTTGGAGATTTTTGGGTTGGGGAATATAGAAAACCGATTTAAGGATTTATGGGTTTAGGCAGGCTCTACTGAGGTGGGTCAGTTTTATAGATTATGAAGTTATCCGAGTTAGCTCATGCTATTTTGATTATGTGTAATTTTTAAATAAAAAATATTGCGCCACATAATTAATAAAATGTGACATCATCATTCCGTTAACCAATTAGGCAATTAAACTAACAAAATTGGATGGAAGGATCAATAACGCTCATTTTTGAAATGTTAGGGACTAATAGCGCTCATTTCAAACTTCAGGGACCAAAGTGGCTCAATGTGTGAACTTTAGGGACCAATAGTGTATTTTAGACAATGACAAATTTCAAACTTCAAACTTTCAAGTTCCAAGTTTTAATACCACATAACAACAAAGATACATAATGTTCCAAATAATAACACTACATAAATCAAAATATTTCCCAGCCATTTTCCACAATAGTGATTTTGTGACAAAAGTAACACATTACTTATTATTCAATGTGAATAATCAAGATCTAAAAACCAAGATATCATTGATTGGATGAATGTTGTCCTCTAATGGGAGACCTTCACCATAAATGTCGTTGCTTCCATCTAAATCATCTATGGAAAAATCATCAAAATCTCTTATTTCATTTTCAAGTTCACAATCACTAAGATTATGAATTTCTTTATCTTTATCACCTAGCAAAAAAGAACAAAAACAAATTGTATTCAAAATTTTATAAAGATCTAATAAGGAAGTCATAAGTCATAACTCACAAGATTTAAACCTACTTACCATTTTCATTTTCCTCTTGAGCATCCCTATGAAAGACACTTAGCCATTCTTCATTTGGTTCATTTGGACTCTCTTTTGCAGCTATTCACTCATCATCTGAAGAGATATCCTCCAAAGAAAAATGGGCAGGCTTCTCTTATTAAAAAAAAAAAAAGGGCGGGCTACTTTTTATCAAAAAAAAAAAAAGGGGGGGGCAGGCTACTAACATACTAAAAAGTAAAAATCAGCCCAATACAAGCTAAATTTTCATTGGAAGCCCAAAAAAAAAAAAAAACTAAAAAAATCTGAATAAACCTTGTACAGTAGAATCGTATAGAATCGGAAGCAAATCGAGATTCTAAAGATTCTAAGATTCAAATCGGGATTCCATTAAGATTCTACCACAATTAAGATTCAGTTAAGATTCGAATCGTTTTCATAATATTGAATCGTAAAATCGTAAGATTTTAAGATTCGAATCGGGATTTTAATAACCTTGTTAGGGCCTAAAGCGATAACTCTTAATAGGGCTTCCTTTTTTCTTTTCTTTTTATTGTATTACATGTTCTTCTAATTTATTTTTATGTTCTTCATCAAGAATTGTTACATTACGTGTTTGACTAACATTTTGAATATTTTCATTATTGTCTTTTTCGTTGCATTATTTCATTATCTTTTAACTCTTTTAGATCCACTACTTGTTCATTAATGGAACTTTCACCAATTTATTTATTTATTTTATATTCTGTTTGTTATTGATAACAAATTTATCAAGAGATCATTTTTTGAGATTTAATTAATTTTTTACTTTTTTTTTTTTTTTTTTTTTTTTGTTGAAATTTTTTTATATCTAGATGGTTGTTTTCTAATAGCTATAATTATTAATTATGATCAACAAAATAATTACAAATAAATCAAACACTATCCACAATAAAAAAAATATAATATGAGTTGTGAATTAAAAAGGTATAAAGCAATAAAACCTGATTTATTAAGGTTAGAACTTAAATCCTGCAAACAAAACCAACACAAATTTCATATAATGAGAAAAAGTTGTCTATAATTCCCAAAATACGACAGCAAAAACAAGAAAAATTGAAATATATACCAAATAAAAATATTATTACTAGGCTGAGAGGCGAAAGAGAGGGAGAGATATGAATGACTTTGAGTTTGTTATTTGCTTTCTTTTCACGAAAGTTTGCTTTTGGAAGATATAACGAGAGAGACGTGGAACAGTGGAAGAGAAATGGCGGGTTGCTTTGAAGAAAAGCAAGTGTCCTATGATCCTATCAACTATTACAGACTGACACAATTGCTTCTTTTTTTTTTTTTTTGGAAAAATTATAATTTATTACCCTCAACTATCACCCATTTTTCAATCCACCCCTAAACTTTAAAATGTATCAATTGAGTTCCTAATTTAATCCAATTGCACGGCCGTTACCCCTGTGACCAAAATCACGTTAGAATTAACGGAATAATGTAACACATGACACACACGTGACATACGGGCCCACAAGAATTGCTGTAACTCATTAAAATTTTATTAACTCCCCAAAATTCCCTTATCCCTAACACTAAAACCCAAAACTCGTCCTCAGCAAAAATAATTGACAATTTCTTGAATTAACAAAGTTACAAACTAAAAAAGCAGCAAGTATAGCTGGAAAGCCTTAACAAAGAATAGGATAGTGCTGTAGCACTTAACTTTCAGTCCCCATCTCCACACTTCCCAGTACTCCAGTCTTTGTTATCATTATTATTATAAGATTATAATCAATGATTTTTCATGAATTAATAAAGTGGACTTGCTGAAACCTCTTGGAAGGGAGCTATAAGCCTATAAGAATATTACACAAGCTATAAACCCAAAAGAATTGTTACGAGCACGTTGCATGTAGTGCATGTTGCTGAGTCAACTCAGTGGTTATCAAATTTGGTCCGTTAACTTGGTTGCAAATGAGAGTTGTGGATAGCTACATGTTTTAGAGGTTACGTGTTTGATGTTACTAAATGGTTTAGGATTGCTTAGGATTGTTGGCAATAGATTGTTAGCAATCAAATAAAACTCTGTTTTGGGTGCTGTCCAACAGAGTAATTGTTGGCAATATATTTAGAAAAAACCAAGCTTGCTTGTTACGGAGGACCGGTTATCCCTCGAAGTATAACCAGATACATTTGTTTCATTTTATTTGTCACCATAGCATCCCGTGTAAAACATGGTGCAACTCAAGGCAGTGCGTAAGGGGTTCCTATCAGGAATGTTCTCTTTATTCATCATCAGCACCAACTCGTCCCCAAACTCATCCTTCCTAACTTTTCCCATGAACGTCGCACACCCGCCATGCCGCACGTGCAAGATAGCACCTGGAGCTCTCAAGAAGTTAGACGGGTCCCACTGGAGCATCTTCTACTCCGACTCTCCGAGTACATGTCCGGGTCCATTTGGTTATCGGACAAGCTAACTGTGGGTACAAACTCTTTGCGTGCACAGGCGAAGCAACAAATCAAAGGTGTCATCATAGTCTTCGATTTCGTAGAGTTCTGGATTTAAGTTTATGTTCTAATATCAAAAATGTATGTAGCGGAAATTAAAACACCATTGCTTGGATATTAAAACACCATTGCTTATGTATACTAACCACTCTTCGGTTGAAACAACGATGTTACAGGACTCTTGTGGTTGCTTTACGTCGTCCAAAGCTAGCCTCCACACCAGCAATCCAAACCGTAGCCTTGTTCTAGCTTGAATATTCCACCGAAAAAGAATACTCAACGGTGTCGTTCTCTACTAGAGAAATACGAACAATCTCCACAACCTAAATGCCTTACTAACACTCTGTGCACACATTCATATATGTCTGGGGACCAAACTATAGTATTTATAACCAAAGCTTCCATCAAGCTTTTGGTGTCTATATTCAGTTTATCATGGGAAGTTCATTGAACATTCTAGAACATTTATGATATCAAGTTCAACGTTCTATGAACATTTATGATATTAGAACATTTATGATATCAAGTTTAACGTTCTACAAACATTTATGATATTAGGTTTAGCGTAATCGAAATCTGGAGGAGATGGAAAGGCATGCCCATTTTGGGTGCCCCAAACACCATCCCTCATAATTTCTTACATCTCCCACTCACGCATTATGGGTGTGACCCTACAACGCACCTTTGAATGTGTTTTCCATTATGTTCATACTGGCAAATAGGCTGTGCGACCATCGAGCATACATGTAATAGAAATATGGGAGCACTCTACCAAATCCTTATGGAGGACCAGCATAGTGATATCCCTAAGGTATCTCGTTATGCCTCAGACTCATTCTAACACATCGAGTCAAGTATTTCTAACCCCTCTTGAGTCCAATTACTCAAAATTATACTTGGCCCATCACAAGTATCATAACGTACTCACGGTTATATCGTTAACATAAAACTCTATAACCTGTCAACAGTGAGTACTTACTCAGTGATGTGTTACAGAATAGTCTTCCTTTTGCCCTAATGTCATTTAACTTCGGTCCAACTGCTTTCCCAGCAATATTCCTTTAGACTGTATCTTTCATAGCCATAGGCAACATGCCAAAGTAGCAAACATCAAAACCTCTGCTTCGTGACATAGTCAAAAGTAACTAAAGGCATAAGTAGAATCTTTAAAGAAAGATCCATGGGACTCACATGGTGAAGAAGCAGGGATCTATTCTCTCACCTCCAATTATGGTCAACTAAGCACATGTAGTATGAAATACATGCTATGGTGGAGTTCTCTTAAAAAAAAGCGTATGTCTAAGCTCAATACACCATACAGATCTTAGTCTAGTCGTTACTCAAGCGTCTAACTCGAGTCCTTAATTTACTTGCCACCACAGGCATCAAATTAAGTTCTCGTATCTGGCTAATTATAGGCTACATGGATCGTGGGCTATCCATGTATGGTCCTATAAAATATAGATTTCATCTTAATCAAAACTAAGGCGACGCATAACTGTGTTAATCATCTCTATTTGCTATAAAAGAATCAAGGTAACACAATATCTCATCTCTTCTTGCTACTCAAGCGCTAGAGGCGATCGCTCGTGTGAGTGAGCCGACCTAAGCCTGTTGACATACCTTTTGTACCACAAAACTAATCATATGGTATACGTGTGTGCTAACATACATGTGATATCATAAACTGAAATTGAATAACATCATATGCATTAAAATATATCCCAAAAAAGAGTACAATAATGGTTTACTGAAAAACAACACAACATTACAATCTACGTAACCCTAAACTCCTAACATGAGCCTGAAAGGCGTCTCTTCCTATAGGTTTTGTTAGGGGGTCAACTATCACACGGGTCATAGAAATGTGTTTCAGGATCACCTCCTTATGCATAACCATGTCATATATGTAGTGATATCGAATATCGATATGTTTCATTTTTACATGATACTTGAGGTCCTTAGCATAAGCAAGTGCCGCTGTGCTATCACAATGAATTGTCACAGGATCTGAAGCATACTTCTGTGACAACCTCAAGATGCTGGAAGAATCTCCTCAACCAAACTGCCTCCTGAACAGTTGCCGAACAAGCTACGTACTCTGCTTCCATAGTCGATAAGGCTATACAGGGTTGTTTCTTGCTACTCCCTGTGATGACACCATTATTGAGCAAGAAAGCATAACCAGATGTGGATTTGCGCTCATCTAGGTCACTACCCTAATCAGCATCACTATAGCCAATCAGGTGCAAATCCGAACCCTAATAATAGAGCACATAGTCCATCGTCCCTTTAAGATAACTCAATATCCTTTTAATTGCTCTCCAATGAGCAAGTTCGGGTTAGATTGGAATTTGCTGACTAAACCAACAACATAACATATATCAGGTCGAGTACACATCATAGCATACATCAAGCTACCAATTGCATTGGCATTGGGAACACGAGCCATCTTTTTTTGTTCATCTTGAGTCTTAGGACACATGTTCTGGCTTAAGCTCTCATTTTTAGCAATTGGAGTGTCTATGGGTTTGCAATCACTTATTTGAAAATGCTCAAAAACTTTCTTAATATAGGTTTGTTGTGATAAACCTAAAATTTTCTTTGAGCGATCCTTAAAGATTTTAACTCCAAGGATATAATCTGCTTCACCCATGTCCTTCATCTCAAAGTTAGAGGACAACCACTCTTTAGTGGCGACAATCATCTTTGCGTCATTACTGGCCAATAATATGTCATCGACGTATAATAACAGAATAATGAAACTTCCTTTGGATCTCTTTGTATAGACACAGTGATCTTCTTCGATCATCGTAAACCTATTCGATAGAATGGCTCGATGGAATCTCAAGTACCACTGTCTAGACGAGTGCTTCAAACCATATATGGATCGTTTAAACTTGCACACTTTGCGTTCTTGACCTTTGGCTACAAAGCCAACAGGTTGATCCATGTAGATTTCCTCATCTAGTTCTCCATAGAGAAAAGCTATCTTAACGTCCATTTGGTATAGTTCCAAATTCAAGTTTGCAACAATGGCTAGAATGAGTCGAACTGAGGCAAACCTTACTACTGGTGAAAAAGTTTCCTTGTAGTCAACACCCTCCTTTTGAGTGTATCCTTTTGCCACTAGTCGAGCTTTGTATCTTTCTATTGAACCATCCGCCATGCGTTTGATTTTGAGAACCCATTTGTTCCTAATTGCCTTTCGGCCTGGCAGTAGATCTACCAGATCCCAGACCTGGTTAGTCCTCATAGACTTCATTTTATCATTCATTGCTTTCATCCATTTATCACTAGCAGAAGATGAGACAGCTTCTTGTACTGTTCTAGGCTCTTCATCATGTTGTGAAGAAACCATGAAAGCTTCCTTTTCAATCTCAAAGCGACGACGAGGAACACTTCCATGTTTACTTCTACGAGGTTGAGGTTGCTATGAATCCTCTTCTAGTGGTGCGCTCCCACTAGATTGTAAGTCACTCCCACTGTCCTTAGGAGTTTCAAGAATTTTTTCTTGGTTCTCTACTAGACTACTTGGAGCGCCTTCATTTGGATCCATCATTTCATAAAGTGTCATGTCTTTATCAACCTCACCTCTAGCTGGGAATTCATTCTCAATGAAATCTACATCATGTGATTCCACTTCAGTTATACTTCCATCAGGTTGTTCACCTATCAATACATAGCCTTTGGAATGCTCAAAATATCTGATAAAGATACACTTCTTTCCTCTTAGGCCTAATTTCCCATATTTATGGGAAGTATCATGAACAAAACTTGCTGAACCCCATGGTCGCAAGTTATTCAAGTCAGGTTTCTTGCCAATCCATAGTTCATAAGGTGTGGAAGGTACTGATTGGAAGACACTCGGTTAAGAATATAGGCTGCAGTCAAAATTGCATCCCCCCAATACAAAATTGGGAGATTTGCTTGTGCTATTATTTACCTAACCATTTCAAGCAGTGTTCGATTTCTCCTTTCCGCCACACCATTTTGTTTTGGCGTCCAAGGCATTGTTAACTGTCTCATGATTCCCTTTTCATCACAGAACTCTTTAAATTGCTCGGATAGATATTCACGCCCACGATCAGTTCTAAGAGCCTTGATGCTCTTATCTAATTGATTCCCTACCAAACTCACATAACGTCTAAAGCAATCCAAGGCTTCAGACTTGTGAGAGATCAAATAGACATGACCGTATCGTGTAAAATCATTGATGAATGTGATAAAGTAGGAACCTCCATGCCTTGCCCTCACATTCATTGGACCACAGATATCTGAATGGATTAATTACAATTGAAAAGATGCCCCAGTGCCTTTTCCAAACGGTTTTCTTTTTGACTTTGCTACTAGACAATGTTCACAAATTGGCAATATGACTTTAGCGAGATTGCCTATAAGGCCTTCTCTAACTAACCTAGCCATCCTTTCTTGCCCTATATGGCCAAGCCTTGCATGCCATACAACAGAACTATTAGATTCATTATCAGAAAAAGTCAATCAAAAAATTGAGCCATCATTATTATAATAGTCAATATTCAAAACCATAAAACCGTCTAAAATAAAACCACTTCCATAATAAATTGTCCCCAAATATAGAAAAACACAATTATTCTAAAAAATAAATTGGAAACCAAGTCTTAGTAAAACAAGTAAAGAAAGTAAATTCCTTCGAATTTCAGGAGTGTATAATACATCATGAAGTAACAGAGTGCGACCACCTCGCAAGTCCAGCTTGTTGGTACCAATTCCAAGCACCTCAACACTAGCTTCGTTTCCCATTGCAATGTTTCTACTCCCAATTGGTATCCAGTGAAACTCCACAAACCCTACACGGTCTCGCGCTACATGGTCGGTTGTTGCAGAGTCTACAGTCCACACAGGAGTAGAATGAGCAATCATGACATGGCTAGTTACAAAAACACAGCGAGATATAGGATTAGTAGTTACCTTCTTCGGCTCAATGCATTCACGAGCGAAGTGTCCTTTCTTTCCGCAATTATAACAAGTCAACTTGGACTTATCCTTTTTACCTCCACGTTTCTTTCTTGTGGTTCGCTTGGTAGTTTTAGCCTTCTTAGGCACTGGTCCAGAGGGTTGCACTTGTCCAGGAGTATAGTTTGGACTCTTGCACTTAGGCCTAGATACCCTGCTCAAGTTTGTCTCAGCCATGTATACAGAACCATTTGGGTTGGCTACCTCTAGGCGCTCAGCTTCAAGTTCTAAATGACGCACCACATTATCAAAACTTTTGATATTTTCATTGTGCGTCATGTTTTGGCTCATAGTCTCCCAAGAGCTAGGTAGTGAACGGATCACTGCTTGGACCTGCTGCTCATCTGTGAGGTTATTTCCAGCTGTTTTAAGCTCACGAATCATGGTTGATATGGCCCTAAGATGCTGCTTCATAGTATGTTCAGAGCGCATCTTTGGACCTAAAAGCAATGACTTTTATGGCTGCACCATAGAGCCGGCCTTGACAATTTGTTAGCCTATAGATAAGGCACAATTTGCTGCAAATAACCTAGTATTCTATTCAACAAAAAAAAAAAAAAAACTACTATTCAACTCCATCCAGAAGGTGATGGAGTATGAAAGTCTTATTACACGTTTACCAAAAATAATCAACAATAAGTTTGTGACAAGCATTCTCAGCCATCGCCGGTCATGTAAACTGATTTTTTAACCAAAATAAAGAATAGTGTAGCAAAAAAATTTTAAAAAATGCTAACCGGCATTTTAGTGCTGAAAAGTTTTGCCTTCTGGAACATTTCTTTGAAATGGCATAAAGAGATCAATATGCCGTGTGCAACAAAATACATATGAGAGACAGGTTTTCTAATTCCAAGCAAAAAAGAAGATGATGAAAGAAGAGAACAACATAAAAATAACAAAATTAAATAACAGGGAAGTTAGCAAACCATACACATTGAGAACAAACTTATGGAACTTTTATTTGGAGCAAAAATCAGTTAAGGTATTCTTTTTTTTTACTTGTAAATATAGATTTCAATAGGAATAACATAGTTGCTTATTTGATTTACTTTAACTGATATATTCTTCTTCTGTTTATGCTTTTGATTTTTAACACATAGCAACACACAGTGATCTTGTTGTTCAAGCAAAGAAAAATTCAAAATATAGAGTAGCTCTTCTCAACCAGATTACAGCAATACTTTATCATTTTAATGGTACTTCGCACAATCTTACCTTTATCACTTTTCTTCCACCCAACGTCAAATTAGACTAAAAATCTCGGTGAATGGTCGAGGCAGTCACCCGCATCTCTCTTGACTTCGATCCACCGGCTTCGTTCTAGACTTCAATCCACCAGGTCGCTCTTGACTTCTAATGAGGGGTGAGAGACAAAGGCGGAGGCGGCCAAAGTAGGTTCCTTGCTGGAGGTGGAAGGGAGAGGCAGAGGGTTGTATGACTTCATTTAGTTTTTCTTCTTATTTCCTCTAACTGACTGCATTAGTTTAACAAGAAAAATGTTAAGTTACTGAGATATTTTTAAAAAGTTTTTTTTTAGGGTTTAGTTAGTGGACTGATGAGTTAGCATTAATCTGAACAATTTATTTTAAATGAAAAGTTAGGATTAAGAGAACTATATGTGCTAAGAACTCTAGAGGATCTTGATCCTCTAAAATGTATTATAATTTAACTTGATTTAAATTGCTTTTGGTGTCCAAATTAAAAAAAAAAAAAAAAGAAGATATGTTTTTGTTAAACACATGCCTACAGCCCATTGCCAACCATGCATTGCATTTGGATAAAATAAGTATTATTTATTTATTTAGTGCATACCCAATTGACTTTCGGGCAAATGAAAAAGTTTGACACTCCACTTGGGGCAAATGAAAAAGTTAAGTGGGGGTAAATTCTTTTTTTTTTATTTATTTTTTTTCAATTTATACAATCCCCCATGGGTTTTTCCAATTTTCATGGGCAGTGTTTGACTTTTGGCAGTGCAAAGTCTATCTTCTCGTGGCACCATTCATATATAGAGACATGTTCTCAAAAATATAGTGTTACAGTGTGGTAGACTTGTTGCCCAGTAACAATCAATTAGAAGGTGCAAAGATGTTTCTCAAAAGACTCTATTCAAATAGTATTCGATCATGAACGCAAAAAGAACTTATCGCAGGTACTGTACAGTGTACAATATACATCTTTGAGCAAAACTGTTAAGAGTATTCACATTGGATTGGATTGTTTAAATCTTTTTCAAATTTTGAAGAGAAAACTCACATTTTTGTTTTTAACTACTTACTTTTAAAATACACCTTACACCCCATTCTTTATCTTCTTATCTATTTTATTAAATATTCTTTTATTACTTTAAGAGGAGTGGAAGAGGGAGAGAGAAAGAGAGAAGAGTTGAAAAGGCAGAATAGAATTCAATAAAAAAAATGTATGAAAGATGAATAGTAATCTTTCATATTTGAAGAACTACTATAGTAGTTTTCAAAAAATGAAAGATGATGAAAGAGCTAATGTAGGATGAATATTGTGTGTGAATAGCCAAATTTTGAATAAAAAGATGTTATAAAACATCTTATGCTAATGCTCTAAGGCTTTCATATTCTATTACCTTTTGGAATTGAATATGAGGTTATTTGCAGTAAAGACTGGGCATTATCTAGTCGTCAGGGTGGTTAATGTGAATAAGACCACTGCTGGCTTGTGTTTTCTTTGCCTACAGTGCTATTCTAGGGAAGAAAAAAAATTGTTATGTGAATTAAAAATGACAGATCTTTTATCAACCCTATCGTTAAATAGCCTTAATGTGAATAAAACTCTTTTTAAAATTAAACTAACATATAAATTTTTTTTATGTGATGAGTTTTATTGGTTGGGAGGATCACTAGGCATGACTATGATGCACAGATACTCTATTTTATCCCACGTATACCCGTACCCGTATCGTACCAATATCCCGATATCCATTGTCACCTATATAGGTTTCCTAAGAAATGATGTATCCTCGTACCTGTATCGGGCACGATACCATACCCGTATCCGTGCAACTTAGGGCATGAGTACTAATGTGGTCTTCAGGCTATAGTGAATGATTTCTCAATAATTATTTTGAGTTATGCGATGCCAAAATAGTGACGCATCAACACACATGAATAGCCATGTATCTATGAAACGTTAGGAGTATCGAATGTAGAACGTATAGCAGATTAATGGATAGAGGTGAAGACGAAGTTGGAATTGCACAAAATTTGGTAGATTGATTGAAAACGACGAGAAAATCAAAATCCAGGCAAAACTATGGACCTTTCACTTTTAGGCTAAATTTCATCGTTTGGATAAATAAATAATGTTTTTCCTATTTTAGTCCCTTTTTTTCTATTTTCATAACTATTGTTTAAGTGCCCTATATAAATAATGTTGCGTAGCCGTTAGATAATTCAGTTTGTTGAATAAATAATGATGGGTTCCCTACCCAAAAGACGGACGAAACTATCCCCACTATTCGAAGGACGACCATAAACAAGTGAAGACACTAAAAAGTAGCCCAAACGAAACTACGTCGGTATAGGAGACACCAACCAAACCCGCCACCTGAGAGATCGACGACGCTACGGGACGATCATCAACTCCGGCCATTTGCTTGGACGAACAGATGTAAGGACGACATTATGCATCGTCCTTACTACGTCCGATCTAAATCCCACACAATCCCTAAACGGCTCATTAAGGGCCACGGTTACAAACCAAATCACGTAAACGTTAAAGACCCATTAATTACAATATCCCCCAAGATATTGTAACCACCCTCATAAAAGCCCTCATTCAAATCCAATAAAGAGGGAAATTAAGAAGGGCTAAACGGCTATTTTTCTGAGACATCTATATAAATCACAGGACAGAAATACACAGGTACGCACACTATTAGTCTAAACACTTTTACTTACTTGTTAACCATTCCTCACCAAATCTCTGACAAAGGCAACGGAGGAACTTTGGCCGGCACCCCACCGGTGTTTTCCTACCGTCGTCATTGTTTGTTCCTTATTTCAGGTCTTCTATCAGAGAAAGCTTCGTTTGGACGACCGTGCTGATTTTACACATCATCAAATAATTTTTTATTTTTCATCAAAGAGTTTTCTTTGTCTTTTGCTCATGGGATTCTTAGGAACCAATACAACTGTTGAATGGCCTTATTCTTAGTATTTTCTATGCAGGAAATTGACAAGTTTTAGGAAGGTTACGTTACAGTGAAGTTAGGAAGGTTGAGTAACAGTGAAGGCAAATAATATATGAATTCATGGTAGATTGAGTAGGGTAGTGTTTTGACTTTTGATAATGCAAAGCCTTTCTACGAATTGAGATTTCATACAAAGTCTTTGGGCTGTAATTGGTACGCGGGACTGAGATTAAAAAGTTGAAAATTTAAATAAAATAAGTTAAAAAGGGAAAAGAGTAAAATAGTAAATGGATAAAAAAAAAAAAAAAAAAGTAAAAGGGAGGAATTGTAGTACATGAAATAGCTTTTATAATATATCTCAATCCTCTTATTTTATATAGAGATGTGTATCTCCAAAAAAAAAAAAAAAAATATATATATATATATATATATATAGATGTGGAGTAGACTTGTTGCCCAGTTCCCATCGCTTAGAAGGTGCAAAGATGTTTCTCAAAAGACTTATTCAAAAAAAAAAAAAAAAAAAAAAAAGACTTATTCAAGTCGTCGCCTAGGAGGCTAGGACAACTCTGTAGACTTGAACAAGAAATCAAATGGTATTTGATTATGTGCACAAAAAGAACCCTTTTTTTTTTTTTTTTTTCTTGAAATCATCGCAGGTACTGTACAACGTATATCCTTGATCATTATAAGAGATGCGAGCTTGAACTGACACTTTGATTAACCATTTGGAAAGCCATCCATCTCTCTTAAAATGGATCAGCTAAGAATCCTACTTTATCTCTCCACCTTCATTTCTCTTCTCAGTCTCTCATCCTTCACCGCCGCCGATGACGCCGCAACTATGTCTGAGCTCCTCACAGCCCTAAGCCCTGCCCCAAGCGGCTGGTCCTCCACCACAGCCTACTGTAACTGGATAAACG